>DWEE01003878.1:0-10135 GCA_018245755.1 Parelbella macleannani
TGCGTACACGTAAAATACGAAATATAAATCAACAATACAATTACATCTTTTTTAAATTTGAATATTGATAATTTAAATTCGAACAGCAGCCATTTTACTAGGCTGAATGTTGGGTTGGAACACAATATCTTTAAAGCACATACATCTATACATACAGACTCCCTTTTACTACACTATACAATTTTATACTATGAGATATAAACCTGTCAAAAATTGTTAATTAATCCGTTGATCAATATGACCTCTAAGTCCCTTTCCGAATATAAAACTAAAATATCTAGACACTAACGTCGATACTCGATATACCTGCTAGCGCCATCTATTTTAAATGTGAGTAAATAATCTATCTAAAATTAAGCACCAATCGAAACAAGAACAATCAAGTTTGATATTTAGTACTTGTTCCATATATGTAAGGTTTATACAGCAGGAACGAATCAAATTATGCCAAATATTTGGTATAATAAAATTATGTATGACATGATGTAAATGTTTGGTATTTTAAAAAAATGCACTAGACACAGTTTTTCGAACCTTGAACTATTCAAATGAAAAAAATAAAATTACTAAGCTGTATCTTAAATTCAATAACCATTTAAAAAGTAATTTGTTAATACACAGTGAAGAAAAATATGTATTTTATGGATGAGTAGTTTATTACTTCTCTAATTGTTTATTAACACTTACTGGCTAATGCAGCTTCTAGGTATGTTTTATTATTGACTGCATGTGCCCAAGTAACTGTTGTCAAGTTCTTCATAATTTCTTCTTCGCCGTGGATAAAAGCAGCTGTAATTAAATTATAACATAAGAACAGTAGAAATTTTAGTATCAATATGGCAACACCTCAAGTTTCGTGTGTCAACCAAATTGGTGTATTCAGTCAGCATCAACCGTAAATGTTGCAGTTCTATTGACATAATTATTATTTTGATCCACTTATTTAATAGGTCCTCACTTGTTGTTAATATTACGTTCATCAAGTAAAAAGATAATAAAAATTATAATACAAGTAATCAATAAAAAAAAAATATAAGAAATAATTGTCTTCCGCATTATTAATGTTTATAAAGTCTTCGTAATTTACTGTAAAGCTTACATACTTAATTGTTAAAGGAATTAAAAATAACATAATAAAATAAATGTAATAACTAACCAAACAAAATGCCTGTCACTTAGTAGTTACATATAGTTTTTATTGGTAAGTATTGAAGGCGAGATCTTATGTTCATACAGCCAAATAAAATTCTACGTATTGCTTTGTTGGTAATTTAATTGCAAAGTATTTCAATTATTAAGCATTTTTATTCATAATGGTAAGTTTTCTCGCTTTGCGTTCGAGTATAGCAAAATAATTAATGCTGTCTGTCCAATTACGTCATCTTAAACATTTTCTTTTAACTGATAATTGCCAAATATTTCTTATATATTTTTAGATATTGTCGCTATTCGTTTTGTTGTATTCCTCCGCCTAAATTTTACATTTTTGCTACTCAATTTCCCATTTAGTTCTATAATCAAGTTTTCTTTTCACTCTATCAGTTCTTCGAAATTTTAATTAATTAACAGTTGAAAGTTTTTAGTTCGCCTAATTTCTAGCGCTTATTTTTAGAGACTAATTTGGAGTTTTAAATAGATACCTAGCTAGGAACTCCAACTTGATTTTAATCTAGCTCACGGCACAGTACACACCGTTTGATGTCTAGTCTTTGATGATGGAGGCGATATACCGAGGATTCCTTTGAACTAAGTCTGTTCTGCAGTTTCGATTTTAGTATTTATAGATACTGGAAATGAAAATGTATTCGATGTATGCGGTAATTTGTGATCATCGTTTCGTTAAAATTTACTTATCTTGAACATTATAAATGTTTACTTTTATGTAACTAACGTATATGAAACGTTGACTGACAGAAAAAGGCAATAAACATTTAGCGCGCCCACCATGTAAAAGGAAGAAGTGTAAATAAATAAAATAACGACAAATGTGTTGTGATAAATGTAATTTGAGAAACGAAGTGTTGGGAAATATTAGGCTGTAGGTAAACTTAGTTATGTAAACCTAGCGTAAACTATCTCTATACCGTTCTTGGATATTTCTATGTTACACACATATAGACACACAAACAAACAAGTACATGTATTTATATGAGAAACCGGTTACACTTCTATCTTACACGTACATACTTAAAAATATTCTTCAAATCAGAGCAAGACGAACTGCGAGCTGAGATCACCCGGAAACTATTTCTGAATTGCTTCTATCCTGACTCAACTTTGGGAACTAAAATTGTGAATCATATAATATATACTGACTTAACTGCCTCGTTAGCTCAGTACTTTGCAAACACGACTACTGCACGAGAGGTCCTGGATTTGATCCTTAGGTCGGGTACTGTCGGTTTTTCTGACTTGGAATTCCTAGTAGCAACTCATAGTCTAGATTTGGGTTCCATGTATGTATGTTGATAGGTTCATTCACTCCATAGTAAATAGCAATAAATGGCAGTTCGTAACAACATTGCCATACCTATCACTTCCGGGAAATACAAGCGTGATGTTATTATTTATTATTTACCGATGGAACTCCATAGCATATATTTCCTCACGTCTCCGTATTGTTAAAGGCTATTATTGTTTTTTTTATTTCAGATTATGTCCATAGATGATATTTCTAAAGATATCGTTCCGTACGTCACCAACAATAGGCAGGTAGGGGAGCATTGTTAGATCTTTAAAGGTCACACTTGATGCACGAAGTTAATATAACGTCAGGTATCCGTTGACTTTATTGAGCAACAATGTCAAATCTATCAGCATTGGACAGTATTGTTCAATAATTGGACTATGGCTCTGAATATACTAATTTGATACTATAGTTTACTTTTATAGATATTTGCAACAGATAGCAAATGCAACAGATATTTTACATAACAACACGCCTTTATTTATTCAAAAGGGTAGGCATGCAGAAGAGTGGGGAATCTCACATTTCACGATTCTTTTATAAATTAATTTATTAATACTACTTTAATACCTTGCGGCCTATGTGACCAAATCTATAGATAAAATAACCAGAACTGAACATACCCACTTATAAATTCGTCTGTCATACGAGTTTAAGCATAGGTATATAAGGAGTTAAAAACCTGCACAAAAATTAGAAGACTGCAAGAATAGAACTTTTAACTAACTTAGTACACTTAGAATAATAGGTGTATGAAACCACAGTAAGTAAAATGTAGTCCGTAATTTTCAAGGCTGGATGAACGCGTTGTTACCTCCGAGGGCTGAGATGGTCACGTCTAGTATACGATGTATTAAGTTTTATATTCCTCTTTTTATTTAAGTTTTTTCCTTACACTCTTTACATGTTTCTTGTTTGAACTCATATTTTTTTGACAGCCTTCACAACAGCCTCAGATATTTTTTATAATGCATTGAAGTATTAATAAAAAGCGAAATATGGATTATTTTAATACTTTCATTAATTATATTTAAATATCGTATATTTGCTCAAGCACTCTACCTATGTGTATTCACACCAGTTACTTTCTCTCCAACAGCTTGAGTTGATTGAGAGAAAATTTCTTCCGGCGATATGTACAATCTTGTATGTCTCAGCTTAAGATGTTCATCATCATCATCATCATCATCAGCCTACTCTCGTTCACTACTATACATAGCCTCTCCAATGGCACGCAAGATGTTACATAGAATAAATAAATAAATATTGTTCACTTCTATGATCGGGCAGGTTTTATCAAAGTTATATCGGATATAATTTCGGATGACCGTACTTCACAGCATCAGTTCTCGATTATGTGTTTCATATTTGTCAGATTAGAAAGTTTTTTGATCTAAGTATAAATTGAGAATAATTGTGGTGTGTATTGTAAATATTTTACTTCTCATTTGACGTTTAATCATCATATTTGTATTTTATGAATAAATGCAACAGAATAGATTAAAAACAATAATCGTTATTACTAACTGCCTTGTTGATGTTATCTTCCTAATGGGTTAACTTGATTTGGATTGAGCTACTCATTTAATAATAATTATAATAGATGTGGTGTTGTTTTTAACGGTATAAATTGGGATATTTTTTTATTTTCTAATAGTAGTTTGATCTATGGTCATTTATATTACCAGCCAGTTAAATTAAAATTGGAAGCCAAGCTCAGAAATACATGAATTGAATCAGAACTCGAGCAACATAAACCGTCTCATCTTTCTATTTTTGCACTCAGATCTACTGTCAAAATGAAAAGATAAAATTCAGCCATGGTCTCCGAAGTTTACTAAATGTGGGCTGGTTAACTTCCCACATCTTAAAGAACATGGCGGAGGAAACGAGGAAATACAGATTTCTTCACGATTTTTTTCTTAACCGTCACATTGATCTTTATTCACAACCTTTACAGCAAGTGCGTACCGAGATTTGCACCAAGATACCCCGAGTTGAAGTTTGATTGTAACCCAATAGACTATCATTTCTACATTTGTGCTATGCTTGCTAATTGCCTCCATAATCCCAACAGAATTTATAAATTTAATTCAGGGCACGCACACCTTTATCTCTGTTTCTCGGAAAATATTGGAAAGATGACAATTTACTGACCTGAAATCGCCAAAGCGAGAAGTAGTCCGATCATGGTGCCCACGGTTCGAAGCGACTAATGTTAGCGTTGCTCCTCGGCGGTCCTCGGAGCCTGGTCTGGCAGGACGCGCTGGCTGATTGCTAAATTACCCAATTGCACCACGTCCGTTTGATTGAGAATAAACGCCGATTTGCGCCTCAAGGACTTCGGGGCTGCTCCGAGTTGCGTTTATCTCCGGCTGCTATAGGCCACGCGACACAGATTCATCCGCACCTTTTTTCGCAAGCTCCATAAAATATCACGGTTGATCTCAATGATCTTATCCGGATACAGTTTCATCTGCACCTTTTTTCGCAAGCTCCAAAAAATATCACGGTTGGTCTTAATGATCTTATCTGGATACAGTTTCATCTGCACCTTTTTTCGCAAGCTCCAAAAATATATCAGTAAGACAGGCCTCACTCCTATCATACCTGTTGGAGATGTTTAAGTATGCAACAATTGGTTTACTTCTTCTTTCATTGTGTCTTCGTTGCTGAAGATATTCCAGGCTGACAATACTTACCTACACTTCCAGTTGATACAATTTTCAGCATCTCGGAGCATTTAATAGTCATTGATAATAAATGAGGCGATAGTTTCAGATCTAAACTTAACTTAGCTTGTGACTCTTCAACGCAAGGATGAATAGGTTTTCAGCATGCGTGTTCCATCTTAGGACGCACTTGCGCCTTCCTTCAGGCGCGATTGCGGCCATACGCACTAAATAAAAAGAACTAAGCTCCAATGGTCCCAGGAACATAGATGTGTTAGTATTTTAACATAAAAACCTAGGGTAATGTAAAACCTAATCCATCTTCATTACTAAACGTTGTTTTACTAGATTTTCTGAAATTCTAAATATATGTAGGTATGTATGTTCAAAATGTCTGAATTGAGTTGTAATTTTGTATAAAAATCCAAACAACTTCCATTCATTTCTTTGCTTCAAGCACTATTAACTCACTTTATAACTTTATTTGAAAGCTTATTTGTGAGGAAGTTGTAGTAATTTTTGAATTAGTTTTAGGCTGTGTACTTCTGACTCTAAAGGTTTAATCAGTTCATCTAAATGGCCCTGTCCTACTTTTACTTCCCTTCCATTCTAAAACCTTCTAAAACTCTTAAATACCTTAATTCTCCAAACCAGTGGGTTCGTTACCCTAAATAACGTCGTTTTCCACAACAAATACTTCATAATTGTTACGTAATATTGGTTCCAATAATAAAGTTATGCAAATTCATATCTACTACCTATCCCTTGCTTTTAAATTTTGAGTAAATACACATTCGCATACACATACGTAAATCCATATTCATTCTCAGCTCAGTGACACCAACAGTTGAAATAAAGATCACTACCTCGTTTGTTACCTCTGACACTTTTCTATCAAAAACTTCAATGAAATTCAATTGTAATTTTGACCAAGCAGACAGAAATACAATCTTTATATATATGTATATAGTATATAATTCCAACATTGGTACGTACATACAGGTTTGTTCCCCATGCAACATATATACCTACACATATGTTTTTTGTCTAACACGCCGTCAGTACCTGACTACGTTTTCTTTTGTTCGCAGACAATGATAGGTTTATAGATAAGTTCACGTGGAAAGATACAGAAAATTATCTAATAACAATATCTACTGATCAGTTTTATGGAGCATTTGATTAAACTGTTTAACCCAATAGTTACAATTT
This sequence comes from Parelbella macleannani, assembly GCA_018245755.1. Classification (NCBI taxonomy): domain Eukaryota; kingdom Metazoa; phylum Arthropoda; class Insecta; order Lepidoptera; family Hesperiidae; genus Parelbella; species Parelbella macleannani. The sequence goes on from DWEE01003878.1 coordinate 6,352, forward strand.
AATAACAAAATTAAAATTAAGACTGTTTAACATGTACACATTATATTTTCAGAATCATGAGAATAGTCACAGTTTCCTATAAATAACATTGTAGTTATAAACATATTTATTTGCGAGTTCATAATACTAATAAGAGATACGGACATATCAAATGTGCAGATATCTCAATTGCTGCGAATTTAAATAGGTATAATATATGAATTTTATTCTGGTAGGTATACCTTATGTCGATAAGCTGTGAGTTTTATTACATATGAAAACTACTGCATGCTCGTTAATGATCAAGAATGAGCATCACCGTTATCATCATCATAACCATCAACCTATATGTATGTCGTTCCACTATAACTACATACGGGTATCCTCTTATAATCATTTAGAGCTAAAACCATAGCCAAATCCTGGTAAGTGTGAGCTGGTGACGTCATACGCTTTAAAAACATTACGAACAAGTTGAGAAAAAAGTGATAAGTAAATCCCAAAAACGCGCATAACTTTATGATGCAGATAGCATAACGCACAGTTAAAGGATGCGTACCAGAATCAGAACCTCAGATTCCCAAAAAGAGACGATTAAATCTTAAAGTAAACAATAAATTAATCGAGTATACATTTCTAGCACTACTATTATTTCACAAATCTGGTTACTCTTTCTATATTTGTTGTTAGTATTTATGTTATGTTAGTGTTATGTTTTATGCGTGTCGTTTGCGCCTCTAACTGGGGCGACACTCAACTCCTTACCTCGCATAATATTCTCCTGTATAAATGTGCTTGTGTTTACTCTTTTGGTGCAACTTAATAAATAAGTAATCAGATCTTCGACCAGATCAAATAACACATAAAATATCTATCTAACTATCGACCATCATCGTCACCATACTCATTAGTTTGTGTCAGTCCACTGCTGGGCACAGGCCTTCCCTAATGAGCGCCATATTGCCCTGTCCTCAGCTAGTTACGTTCAGCTTCTCTCTTTAGCCTCATCATTGTCAGACAAGATCTACTGCCACTTATCTGCAAAGAATTGCTTTTAGCTTATATTTTGCTTCTAAAGCGCCTGATGCTTTGTTCGTACCATTTGTGTTCTTACGTAGATCGAATTCTGATAGATGGATGAACCTATTGTCCAAATATTGACAATGTCTGGACATAGAGGATAGATCTTTCAGTTTCAGTATAAGATCTTTAGAAGTTACATGTATTTATAAAGTTGGCTTGGAGCAGGACTACCCGCGCTACAGATGTTTCTACCATGAAGCAGTTATTAAAAGAATTTGTTTCAATCTTGTTGGTCAAATATTTGTTGGTTCAAATGTATACGAGGGACCACTTTTCCAATGTTCATAAATTCCTATGCTATTTGTAATAGGACAGATACTAAATAATAATAAGTACACTAATACAAAGATATGCTGAGGTACTAGCTGTCCTGTTATAAACTGACATTAATAGTCTTATAGTGAACTGGCTGTGTCCGCGACTTCATACGCGTAAATTTCGTAAGTTTTGAAAAAATTAATTGACATAACTTCTTTATTTGTTACCCGATTTAAAGGAAAAAAAAAAACACTAAATATTAAGTGAAGCCCATCACGATTAATTCTTAAAACTGCATTCAAATCAGAAAAGCCGTTTCTGAGATTAGGGTGCACAAACATCCAGACAAAATGAAAAAATATTGTTTTGGGTTCTCTTGTTTATCTAAAGGCACCTCATTATGAATTAGCATTTGACATTAGCTGTCCTAAGCCTTTTCTTACAATCATCCGTCAGTTTTCTCTATCATTCAGGGTTAATTAGCAAAGAATGCCATTGGGCATTAGACATGCTTCTCTAATCCTCAACTTCAATTGTTACCCAAGAATAAATAAATATACACATACATATTTTCACGCCAAATTCCTTGCAGGCTAGATAGAGAGCACGAAGTGTCAAATACCCCTATCCTTGCGCACCTGCCCATCCTGCATAAATAAGTCAATCAACTGGCTTTTGATGTGTATGTAGGACCGTGAATTGACGTTGGCATATAAATAAAACTTAGCAATATAAAACGGGACCTCCATCTAAGTGGATGATAATAATTATTATTTTGATGGCGCTAACAACCACTTCTTAACACTGTAACATACAACATTTTTATAGGATTTAGGAAGCTACGCCACACCTTTATTGTCATTAAGTCGGTGAGCAGCGGTTTGTGATTATAATTGTCAATAGGATATTATAATTGTCAAGATAATCATATTGAAAAAAAACAAGGTATTCTTGGTGTATTTAAAGTTATTTTTATTTGCAATGTTTTGTGTATATTTTTGGTTTCGGCGACATAAAAAAATTTAATTCGTTGTATTGTTTACAAACTAATTGTAAGATAATTCTATTGTTATGCTATCACTTCACGCTCACCGATTGAATGCGAGTGATGGCTATTATGAGTGTGAAGAGGCTCCACTAACGTCGACTTGTGCACGCTCGCCTTGCCTCGCCGCCGCTCGCCTTCTTGTCGGTATTTTGGACAATAATATTAAATTGACGAGTGGCGAGGACGAGTGGTGGCAACTCAGCTAACCAAGCGTGTAATAGCCGATTGACTTGCCGAGCGTCTCGTCAGAGTGTTAAGTGGTAGCATAATGAACAATATATGAACAAAATATATGATATACAAAGAACAATATGGTAGCGACATCTAGTGTCGAATAGTTGATAGTGGTTACACATTTTAGTCGCTATATATAGCGTTATTACTAACATATTAAGCGTAAGTCTTGGTCATTTTGTTTTGTATAAAATTTTATTGGATTTTTTTTCACTTAATCTGTCCTTTTAATATAAGACGAATAAATTGTTGACAGTTTAAAACACATAAAAGTCTAAAGTTACGAGAAGATATAGTAGAACCAGTCTGTCAGGACGAATTCCGTATCTGACTTTCAAATGACGTTTCAAACTATTAATAAAATCAAAGTACTACTGGATAAAAACGCTTTAGCGTAAACGCGAACGACAATTTGGTTTTTCGGTTACAAACAATAATCAAGAATAATATTATTTTTTTACTTCTACATTTGTACTGAATTTCTCATTTTAAATATCCATTCTCCCATCATATTCTCATATGAAACAAAACAATAACATACGTCACATAATTACCTATTAGTACAGCCATATGTTATTGCAATATAAAAACAAATACAGAAACTGCCTTTTTAGCAGAAATCAGGAGGAGATTAAAAGGGACGTAATAATAAATAACCCAATGGGCCAGAAGCAGTCGAAATTCGATCGTAAATCATCATTTTTTAATGTGGACGTTATTATAGTTCCTATGTAATGATTAGACTTCTATGTCTTTCTTCTATGCTTCTGACTGACCAGTCTATTATGTGTTCGGATAGTGTGAAGGTAACTCAATCATTAAATTCATCTTAGTTAATGTATTTCTAGCACTTATTATATATATAAAAGTTTCATATTATATAAAAACTTTTTAAACTCCTTTTCTATAGACACTTTAACTGTCAAATCTCAGATTCCTCCCTGCGACGCGATGTTATTAAATAGATGAACTCTCTATTGACAAAATATATAATAAACGCAATGTTTAAGATTACCCTTCGAATGTCGCGAAAGGCACGTATCCGAACGCATTAAACGTAACAATACATTTTTAATCTGTACTTTTTTTAAACCTTTTACGCTAAAAGAAAAGTTGGCGACTGCAGACTCAACATCTAATTTTCCAAAGACATTTCTATAACATCATTATTAAAACTAAGAG
>DWEE01003879.1:0-10135 GCA_018245755.1 Parelbella macleannani
GTTGCACTATATCTGCACGGTACATTTCTTGCTCGTAAGTACGGGTAGAAAAGTGTTCGAAAGTCACATCAAATTTTTGAAGACTTAGTGACGCTTAGTGTAGTTGAAATAGGTATATTTTCCTTTAAAAGCAGCTCCGCATTGTCGAGTAATAGCATTGTATGACAATAGATGTATTTTATTGTATACAAATTGAATATTTAATTCTAGTTAAATATTTACAAGGTAATGTCTTTTTTCATTTATGCAATAGAGGTGCGACTTGAACGGGTTAAGATGGAATTGATAACTCACTAGTGGGCTTATTTGTCCAAGTTTAAATTTATTTTACTCCTGTGTGTCAGTAAACTCTTATGTATTATTACTATACCTATATGTAGTTTTGCTTAGATTTTGTACGATATTTCGTGGTTTTCTTTCCAGAAATCGCAAAGAATACAAATGTCCTTCTTGTCCAAAATCATTTAATCAGCGCGTTGCATACAACATGCACGTACGAATACATACAGGTAAATATAAATTTAGTTGTATAAATAATAGTTTCATAAATAATAATGTCATCCACCCTTTTATGGTTGTACTATTGCACACAGGGCTTATCTCAGAATGAGAAGTGTTAAGGTCAATTGAACGTAGTACGCGCACTAACGCGGATTCGCGCTTAATAATATGTTAAATTTTCAACGGCAGTCTGACTAATAAATAGTACGCTAACTGGATTTTGTACAATGGAAAGGAAATACAATTCACAACAGTTATTTTTTTGTCATGTAGGTGTAAAACCTCACGTGTGTGAGGAATGCGGAAAGGCATTTTCTCGCAAGATGTTGCTGAAGCAACACCAGCGGACGCACTCAGGGGAACGGCCCTACGCCTGCGCACACTGCGACAAGCGCTTCGCCGACAGGTCCAATATGACCTTGCATCTGCGGCTGCATACTGGTATACATAATTATATCGTTTTTTAGTTCTAACATAATGTCGGAATCAGTGAAAGTATTCAATGTTTTAACAAAAGTTTTCACAAGGTAATGTCTTTGTAATGATAACCAAATTTTTTTCAGGTGTCAAGCCATTTTCGTGTACGCTGTGTCCGAAATCTTTCACGAAGAAACATCATTTGAAAGCTCACCTGAACTTCCATACGGGGGCGAAGCCCTACACTTGTCCTCGGTGCAAGGTCGCTTTCACGCAATCATCTAATATGAGGACTCACTATAAAAAGTGTAATGTGGCAGAGTAGAATACCTAGTAACGCTTATACTGACATGTACGAATTTAGGAATACATGATCATCGTAACAAATGTAATCGTTCCGTTATTGAAAAAGGATTAAGGTTATAATTTGTCAAAGTGGCTAAGAGCGGGTTGATAGAATTTACTGGCTTTAAGGAATATAATATGATATAGAGGTAACTCTGTTAGTAGGTTTCCTCACTTTAATTTCAAGCGAGATTTAATATTAAAACTTTGAAGACCATCTAAATTCAGAGGTTAGTTAGTATTTGAACCCCGGATTTAAGTGTGTTTAATATATAGCTAATGAATTATAAATATGTGTATGTTATTAAAATATTTTATACAATTTTCTAATGTAATTTGTTAAGTTACCTATATAAAATTTTCCTTTCCATATTATTTAGTTCTTTAGTTTTGATTAAGCTCTATAACTATATGTAATCATAGATCTGTTCTAAAATATCGCTGAGACATTAAATTTTTTGTATGTTATTGTCATAATATTAAAATACATATTATAAATATTGAATAAAACGACTACGTGAGATTTACTCCTGTTTTAATGGATTTGGTGTTTTAAAATAATTATCGACGAAGTGTACAAACTTACAGGCCTTTACAGTGAGTATAGTCATTTCGGGCATATTAAATAATGATAGTACCTTGTCGCAAGGCATATCCGAATGTTCATATAAATATCAGCAGAATGATTAATACAATACAGTTATATATTGCTTATTTTGATGTACCATAAGTTACATATTGTACTTATATATAATATTATGTAAGAACGATCTATCTTTCTTAGATATTTAATTATACTTTTATACAATATTAAATACATAGTTTAAGATTGTATAGTGACTGATAGTTGGGAATAATATTATTTACAATAAAACAAGACAAGTCAATATTTGTGTCATTTGCAAACAATTTTTAGGTAATTCTGTCTCAAAACATAAATTATTTTATTTTTACATTTTCGTCACGACAATACTAGACGCCTAGAATATTTCTTTAGGGCATAGAGCCTTAGAAAAAAAAGAAGTCTAAACATACATAGCATAATATAATTTGTGCGATTTTCTGAGACCATATTGCTTTAAAAAAATTCTCTGACACTCATTTCACAAAACAGTATCTTAGTTACTGATTTCACCTACTTAAGATATCAAAAATATTTTAATTACACAATTTAAGATACACACATACCAATGTATATATGTACGTAACCAATTTAAGGAATGGCGAGAAGATTGAACAAGAATATCAATTTATAGAACATCAATATTTATACGCTTATATTTTTTATAGTCACATTACAACCGTTTTGAAAATTTATTTAAAAAGATTTTATTTAAAACAAGTGTCAGAAATGTGAAATGTTTTGTTTTCGACGATTAAAACTACATATTTTTCAACTTCATTATGTTCAAAAATGATTGATACTAAATATTTTCAGTTAAGGTAGTTTAAAGTTTATTAATACATTTAATCTGTTCCTTTCGTCGAAATTTTTAAATTTTATTAATCGTACGCATAACGTTAATTTAATTTTCAGACAATAATTGATTTAATACAAAAATTAGCTCTGTGGGTAAATAGTAAGTATAAAATATACAGATATTAAATTTATAAGTGATTGCATGTAAAAATCTTACTTATAAATACGAACAATAGACATATACAAAAAGCTATCGTTTTGGTTCTACATCACGCACAAGCCGTACGGTAGTTTTTCCGCCATACAACGGACGTACTACGTACTCACACATAATGTAAACCAGTAGGTACCACTAACATTCGCCAATCGTCACATTACATATTTATCTCAGCCTTTTTGATTAGGAGAATTATAATATTAAAGTACTAGAAATTTGGAATATACATAGTAGTTATCAAATCGGGTGAACTAAGATTACATGTAGTAAATAGTCAGCGAGCGCGTGCAGGCGCGGCGCGGCGCGTCGCGACGCGTCCGGCGCGGGCGGTCGCCGCTCTACTATATGAAGCACCATTTGTTCTAGCGTAGGGACAATGTACACGATTCCTCCATTTTATTCTAGGTTACATTAAAATTAACTTGCTGCATTTACTAATGCGCTTACTCTCCGATTATTCATTAGGAACAACGATTTTAAAATACTATATGAATTACTTATTAGGATAACTTAAAACGTAAAAAAATATTTATGCGCTTTTTTGGCACTTACTTCTAATTTGAATTCGACTATCTTTAAAATTTTATAATGATAATTTTCAATGTGACTCAAATAACTTGTGACACTGTCTGTGTTCTGGAGTTCGTAATTCCAAAGGGTAGTTATAATCAGCTGCTGAGGCCTTCTTTGGTGAATTTCTAAGTAATCCAAGTTTTGCATTTGATGGCGTAGAACAACGAGATACAGTAATAAGTACTTGCCAGTATCGATACATTTTTTACAAGGACGCTGTAGAAGATTTACGCAATCGTAAGTACATATTTACAGGAGATATAGGTACATATAAATTTTTAATTAAATAAAGTTGTCATAAAACATATTTACAATAGAAAACCTACGTAGAAAAATTGAGCATTAGCACAAATATAGGCTTGAGACCTTAATAAAAATACTATAGCGGGCGACGAAACATTTTACGAAACGATCGTGTCCTTATCCAAGTACTTAGTACTTAATAACACCGCAATACGCTTAATATTTAATTATTTATACAAATATACATTTTATAGTTTTTATGTTAATCTCATAGCCACTGAACTGAGTGTTAACCACGACTGTCACTTTACAACAAACGAATAACTAGTGAAAGTTAGATCACAAGAGCGGAATCACATGATGCGGCGGGGAGAAACGCGTCGGACCGGCGTCGGACTACAGCGCGGCGGCGCGGCGGACGACACAGCCGCTCTCAGGTGCACTCTATGATGAGCGGCTGGTTGGACTCGATCACGCTGGGCCGCGTCTCCCCAGCTGCTGCGCTGTAGTGCTGCGGCTCGTGGTCCGGCGGCGGGTGCAGCGCCCGGTATGGCGGGCCCGCCGGCGACAGCTGGCCGTGGCCGGTCACCAGATGCGGAGTGGTGGTGTGCGCGTGCCCTCCCAGTAACACTTCGCTGTGCGACAATGTCACGCGCGCCCCACCGGCTCCCACCAGCCCTCCCTGCGACGCCGAATGCACCTCGTAAGCCTCGTGCCCCTCTCTTTCATGGCAGTCTTTGTCGACGGTACCTGCAAAGTGCACGCGAAAATGAAATCGGCCGCGTTCAGAGACAGCGCAAGTGAAAGTTGTAGTTCACCTACGAAGAGAAAGTGCAACGCGATGCGGCTACTCCCGCATCTCCGTTTGTTTTCGCGTTATAATTATGGTGCAATATTACAAAAATATCAGTGTATAAAAAAGAAAAATAATGAAATTATTGACAAAATTCTAAACTTCCGTAGTTAAAAATATATAGATAATGTTCAGATATAAAGATTAGTGTAAACCTTTAATGCAATTTTTATGACAACTGTACACTCACCAATACATTCGGTGTTAGCGGCGTTTGTGATAGCTAGGACTTCCTCAATATTATTGGGCTTGCAACTTGTAGTTTTCCAATGTGTACGAAGTCCTGATGCACTGATGTACTTTTTGTCACATCCCTGGCAAACGTAGGGCCTGTCGTTGGTGTGTAGCCGTTTATGAAGTTTCAAGTGAACAAATTGAGTGAATTTTTGCATACATAAATCACAAGCATACGGTTTCTGACCAGAATGTAAGCGAAGGTGAGTTTTTAAATTCGACGTTGACGAAAACCTCTTCTTGCAAATATCACATTGATGAGGTTTCTCTCCCGTATGCACTAGATGATGTTTCTGTAGATGAGCCAGTTGCGTGAATGATTTGTTGCACACGTTACACTTGAACGGTCGTTCACCTGAGTGTGTTCTTAAATGTACTTTTAAATTTGATAACTGACCAAAAGTTTTGCAACATACATTGCATTCGTAGTGCATTTTTCCATCTTTCTTTTTTAAGGGATAGGGTAAGCTTCTGTAACCCCGCGAAGATTGTGAATTCGGGCTCATAGGAGGTACCATCAAACTGCCGTCGGGACTCATAGCGCCGTGTTGAGGAACTAGTTGACTATTCACATTTGAGTTTTGTATTAAACTTAACTGCGAACAATTTTTTAGCGTAATTACACTCGTTGATGATGGATAGTGGTGGCTGCTTTGTCCGTTCTGTGTCCTTTCATATTGATGCGTCGAAGATACAGTTGGTGAATAAGTACTTGGGGGAGAACCAAGTTGTGTGATTATTGTAGAATTGGGCGGGGAATATAAGCTGTAGGAGTAGTTTGGGTAATGACTTTCGTATCTTGTCTCTCTAATTTCCCTTATTTCTCGGATTTCTCTGATTTCTGTGGTATGCGGAATCGAATGTGGAGGTGATGTGGAATATACAGAAGCTACACTTGGAGTTGGTAGTTGTTGTGGTAATGGCAATAATGACGGCAGCGGTGTTAAATTTGAACTAGAATCAGGACTACACGCATTGCCATATCTCTGACTTTTCTTATATGAGTAAGCCATTTCGGTCGGAGATGATGGAGGTGGTGTTGCATTCGGTTGTCTCCTATTTGGGTCATTATTGTTGGTATCTATTCTGTTCCCTGTTAGTATAGTTTCCAATATCCTGGTATCTGGTGGGGAATATCGCATAAAAGCTGGTTGTGGTGAAGGAGATGTTGATCCGTCTTCGTAGTATGGCTTGTTTAAAGGAACAATAGTATTTTGTGAAGATTCTAATACTATTACCGTTGAGGTAGCAGGATCACGACGAGGAGGTGACAAATTCTTCGGTGACTCACTAGCAATTTCTTCCGCTATTATTAATTCTTTTTCACTTTCACAATCCATATCTTTATGATTTTGGTATTGATAAGCTCTTGGCATTTTAATTTTAACTTTTCTGTATTCGTTTCGGTGCATGTCCATATCATTCTTTTGCACAATAACAGTTTCTTTAGGTTCATTTGTTTTGTTTGAACAATCCAGAACATAATTTTCTACATCTGAATCACTGGAATCCTCAGGAGGTGTAAATTCATCGTGATACCCATTGCTGTGGTAGCCTTCATCAGATCGCACAGAGCCGTCATTAGGAGTTAACTGATGTTCATAATGTTGTGGTCCGCAATGAGTAAGGCCTGGAGACTTACTTCCAATTTTATCTTGGTGGGTTTGTGTCATTGGGGAAGGTCCACGAATATCCCTAAGGTGCTGATTATGCGCAGGAGACCTATTGCTGTGTATTCTTGGATTTTCCAATTGATGAATCACTACATGCGACGTACTTTCTTTATGTTGGTGAATTATTAGAGTTTGATTGTCTCTATGATGCATTTTCACAGGCGATGGGGGTTGCATCAAACCATTTGGTGATAGTAATGTCGGACAATCATTTACTAATGGATTTTCTGCTTTGTGGTGAATGATATTTGTAGATATATCTGCTCTGATAATAGATCTATCTGTTTTATTTACAATCCTTGGTTCATCGCGAGTCAAAAGGTTCGATGTTTCGTGACCTGATTTTTCACTTGACTCTCTTTTTCTTCGACGGCTAGGAATTTCCGTTTCTAGAAGTTCTTTTGCATTTGTAAGTCCTAATACATATTTCATGTGATTAAAGGCAATTTCTGGATGAACCGGGGCAGGCGGCAAACCATATGCTTTTTTGATTGTTTCTTCTTTGCCTGTGATGAAAGATATTCCAATATTATATATGGATACTGGTTACATAAAAATATTTTAAACATACTTCATATTTAAACTAAGTCTGAAAATAGGACAATTTATACTTACATATGGAATAAGTAGCCCTCTCCGGATCTATGTCGTAACCTAATCTTGTTGCGAAATCTTTACAGTACCACACCATAAGTTCTTCATTTGGCATTATGTCTCTGAAAAAATACAAATATTTCACATATAATTACATTACTCATTTCCTGAAGTGGCCATAATACAGTGATTCAAAGAATTTAAAGTGTCGTGATGTGATATATCGTTGTTACCTGATGGTATAAAAATATATGTGTTCTTGGTGCTGACATGCCACGAGGTTCAACACTGAAAGTGAGTAAGCTGACGCCACGTAACGCATCCAGTTGGCCACGCTCGTGTCGGAGCCATCCAGGTAATAGTAGTCACTATCTTTGAATATCTGAAATTAAAGTGTTACTTATGAAACACTGTTATGTTAACTGTAACTAGCTATACGAAACTGATGCATGTACATTTGTTGAAAGCCGAAGCTATTGTGTTTACTTTGTCGGTGAAGACGGAACACATGTTACGCCGAGCACGTGGCACGTGCGCAATATTTACAATGCGCGTGCAACTGATAGCAGGCTGTTTATGATTATAATGGTGGACGAGTCAAGGACGACTTCCAATGTCATTCCGTTTTCTCACTGTATGGACAACGTTTAAGCAATTACCAGCGTAAAAAGTTGATTGATTAGTTTAAACATTTTAATGTAGGTACTATTAAGAGCAGGTGACATTGCCGTCGATCCTTTGTAAATTAGTTTATAAGGATAAAATGAGTTTATCAATAATAAAGACATCTAAATAATTTTATCAAGCAACCAGCACCATCAAATGTAAAGAAGCCCAATCTCACCTTAATATTTCCATAAGTATGATGTCTGACAGTTTCCTGTACCTGGCCCAAAAGAGAGAGGAATAGGTTAGTTAGAGACAAGAAAAGTGCGTGGGTGTGTTGGGTTTAGGAGGGCGCAAAGTTGTATATATCTAAATTAGTTAGTTTAATACCTGTAGGTATGGGTATGTTTTGATACCAGGCATTTATGAAAGATATGTACAAAGCCGTTACCGATTTCACAATTTATTCAACTATTGCTGTAAAGCGAAGTACAAGGTCGGTGCAATATGTGTTAACAATAAGCTTGACTCACCCTCCAATAATACCGCCAGGAGACTTTGTCATTTGGTTTGTTCGGTGTGCGTGTTCCTTCAAAAGGTCCAAATCTAGTACCTCGAGGAATGACTCCCGTACTCCAAACACCTTCAGTCTGCAATTTATGCAATAGTTAATAACTCAAAAGATATTTTCATCATTATCAGGTAAATTATTGTTTTGTATTCATAACATGTTGTTTCTAAAAGGTTGTTATATGTTTGATTTGCATAGGTTGCATGGAAAGCGATCATTTTAAACTTGTTTAATTGGGATAATCTAATTTTATTATTTCTTTAAATTACAACTGACTTATTATAAATGTAGTAATTAGATATTGGGAATATTAAGAGATTAATTAGGGGTCGTTGTGTCGAGTAGTTACCGGTGTGTTGGGTGTGGAGAGCACCGCGGAGGGCCGCAGCGCGAGGCTGCGGGGCAGCGTGCGCTCGGCGCGGCCCGGCGTGCCGCGCTCGCACGGCACGTCGGGCACGATGTACACGGTCAGCCGTTCGAACTCCTCCTCACGCATCCGAGTCACATCGTACGCGCCACCCGTGCCCGGGCTCACCGTGCGCCCCACCGTCGTACTGGGAATCTCTTCACTTGTTGACTGTTGACAACCATGTCGATTGTTAAAGCCTGTATCGCACCTATACGTGCGTTAACTGCCCTTTTCTAACTTTAAGGATGTTTCACTTAAGTTTTAATCGACTTTTCATAAAAGATTAATACATATACTATGTATTAATCTTTTATTGTGTAGGTTTTCTATTTGCTGCCAAACTTTGTTATATTCTCTTTTATTTATCTCATTTGCAGTTATGACTAAAGTTAACATAATAAGCGTTTATTTTCTTGTGATTGTCTAAAGCTGTACTAAGATAACGAAGTTATAAATTACCATTTCGCCTAAAGAAAAATTAAAATCGTGTAAATAAAATATATACGCATTCAGTATCCCCCGAATCGCGAACAAAATAAAATTTAAATCTATAACATTTCCTGTAAGATTGACAATTGGTGGATTGCTGCAATTGAATGTTAAAACTAATGGTAACTATTTTAAGAAATCATTAATTTTTCACAATGACTAAAATTACTTTCCACAAAGGCACTTTCATTATCATTTATAAATATGCAATTACACACAAATGCTTGAAATCAGCGTCATCACTATTTTGCGCACTAATAGGTCCATAAGAACTACGTAGTTCAACTGCTACAGGTATTGAAAAGTGCTCACAATTATCAGTATGATAGCCATGTTGGATATCCAACGCGTGGCTAATAAAGTTGCTGTATTCTCAGCGGCAGTTCGGCCGCCGGCCGGTACCATTTTCAGTCCCGAAAAATATGCAAACGAATTGCACTTCTCCCTTCACACTCGTCTGCAGCGCCCGGGAGCGTCACGGCAAACTGATTCTTGTGATCACTTAAGCAGGGCTCATTTTAGCAAAGTGAGGACTACGACATCGGCAGTGTTCGATAAAGGGGCGGCGCCACTACTGACCCAGTTTTGTGATAAGTGCGCACTTTCCACTGCGCACTGACACTTCCCTTTTGCCTATTTATATTTTCCGCAAATTCTATTTATTCCTTATAGATTTTAGAGCCGTTATGCATATTAAAGAAGCAAGTGATAAATCTGTTTAAGCTTCACTTACCAGTCTCATTTTGATAATTGTTGTTTACACTATTTTCTTATTCCATGTGTTGATGTAGTAAGCATCTGAAAACAAAATTTTAAGTTAGTACAAAACATTCGTTAGCTACACTAATATTGTACTTATTTACTAAGCGGTTTCAAATTTCGAATGACAAATACAATGCGGAAGCAAAAGCAAATTTATCAATATTATTATATGTGTGCTAATTTTGCACGTGTAAATGGAAGCAGGATCAAGTTAGGACAGAGCGTAGG
>DWEE01003880.1:0-10135 GCA_018245755.1 Parelbella macleannani
AATTTTATGCTCCTGCGTCCGCGCAATTTTCGTAAAAAGGGGTCCAAAGTTTTGGCATCACGTATTAATATATAGATACCTGAGAAAAATGCAACATAGAAACCCACCGATAAGCGTATTTGTATAAGGTGGGTGGAAAGAATAGTTTAGCGCTCAGAGCTTCAGTGTAAATAGATGATATTAAATTTCTTATACGCACCCCTACATATAGAAAAAAGTATTTTTGTTCCTCCTTTCATTCATATATAGTGAAAAATAATTAGAACGGATGTGCATTAACTCTGCAGTAAGAGAACGCAATAAATCCTTGTATCTCACTCGATCTGTCGACCTGCGCCGCACTACATGTCCCCAATTCATCGCAACGTTGACATTGAACAGTTATCGAAACGAACTGATGCATCCATTACAAGTAATAGCCACTCTTTAAGATCACTAGCTCGATTCATATTGTTGGACGAGTTACATTTTTCTAATCGACCGTAATTTATAGAACAGTGGGTACAGTTATTCACTTGAGGATCTTTAGACGAATTCCGATAAACTGACGGTTATGTAGATCGTAATATTTCATATGAGATAATTAATCTACATTCCTTCAGAATTTGTGACAACGTAATCGACGGTAGTTGTCCCACTCGTGTTCCTATTTATTTTCACGTCGGCAAAGAGTTGCTCACATCGTTCCCAATACCAGAATGTCTACGTGAGCTGAAGTCTGATTTCGGTTTCTTGTTTTGTTTTGCTTCCCGTAAACTGTCGAGTTATTGAGATACCTAACCTACTCTTTCAATATTAACGTTTAATATTCTGTAATATTTCTATGAAGTAGTTCGTGGTGTAGTTTAAGTACAGCAGATCCGTTTATTGTAAGCATGTTAGTGTAAGAGAAATTCATTAAAAACTTTTCTGCGTCTCTTTAGTATGTGTTCGTAAAAATAAACTGCAACTCAACAGTTCCTAACAAAGAGTGAAGAGAGCCTGCGCAATATTTGAGAATGGTTGACCTGATATAACATACATGCTGGTCTCTTATTCAGGCCTCGGGAGGGCCAAGACATCGTGCATTATCACTCTTAACGAGAGTAAGTGACTTTAATTGTGTTTATGGCGCTAACACAATAAAGTGACATACTTGTTGAGGTTTGTGTCGAGTAAATTCGAGTGTGGAACATACTAAATTCATTAACGGGTAAAACGAGTAGATCAGTACATGCAGCTATACTAAACGCATTCAATAAAAACAATACAACAATAAAAAAATGACATCTATTTTTCAAAATAATTCGATAAAATGTTAAAAAAATTATGCCTAATTGTAATCATAAATTTCTAAACAAACCAACATACACATTTTCTGAAAATAAATCAATATTCTTCAAAGCAGCTGATAGTCATAATGTAACGAAAATTATAAAAATTTGAATACAAATAAAGCACCCGGTGTAGACGGTATTCGTTCTATAGACATAAAATATTTATGTGACAAAATCACTTCGGCAATTGTAAAACTGATAAACACAAGTAAACAGATAGGAAAGTATCCCTCAGAGTTAAAAATAGGCATAGTCCATTTATAAAAAAGGATCCCATTGTGACTATGGGAACTATAGACCAATCACGACACTCCCAGTGAATGACAAAATAATTGAAAAATATATACCGGTTATTCAGGCCTATTCACCGAACTCGGCACACTCAGGTGAAGAAGTAGAGGACATGTATGAGGACATATTCAAAGCACTACATAACACCTTCTAGGCTCACTTCAATATTGTTATGGGCGACTTTGACGCCAAAGTGGGAATCCGGAGTGGCAACGAATCTAGAGTATGCTCACATGGGTACGGATCCAGAAATCACACGGGGCAAATGCTAATCAATTTCCTAGAGAAGGAGGGGCTTTTCTTGATGAACTCATTCTTGGAGAACAAGCCCAAGAGAAAGAGGACATGGCGAGGCCCCAAGACTGTGAAAAAAACGAGATCGACTTCATATATATTCAGAGATGTCTCTGTTTGTTAATACGTTTAACACAGGATCTGACCACCGACTTGCCCGAGGCTCTCTGAATATTAGTTTCAAGCTCGAGAGGAGCCTTCTGATGAAATCGATGCTCTGGCCTGATCCTGTACGACCTATGACGGGAACCGAGAAGTTTGAAAAGCTTCTCGACGCTAGATTCGCTGCCAAGGAACCCACAAATGACGCTGACGAGGCCTCGCGAAACGTGATTGAAACTTTGGATGATGAGGGCATCAATTTCTGCCAAATGCAGCGGAAAGGCAAAAAGTCTAAACTCTCGAGCGAGACTGTACGGCTTATAACAGAAAGACGGGAAAATCCTGAGGCCATTTCATTGGAAAGGACAATTTTGAACAAGCATATTGCGAGGATGGTACGGAGTGACCTTCGGAGCTCCAAGACCCGTCAGATCGAGACAACACACAGCGTTTCCACTAGTACAAGGTAGCGGGACAAAATTATTTCTTCACTTATTTCAAAAATACTTAAACCTACTAAACACCATCAGATCAGTCGTCATCACCGCTCTCCCATTCAGTAGTATATTTAGAGAGTAAATAATCCTCCTCATTTAATTCGTGATGATTTTATTTATTTATGACATTAGTACGGCCTTAACCAATTACACTAATTATATTAATTACTGGCATAAAATTTATAAAAACACATAAATATCTAAAAAATCACATAAAAATATCTAAAAACACAGGTTACATAGGTACATATTATAATTAACAATAATAAAAATTCATAATACTAATTAAAAATAAATCATTCCAAGTAGTCAAACATATATTAATCCAGAATAAATTAAATTGATTGCAAAAATAATTATATTGAAAAATGTCATACGTTTGTTAAAAGTAGCAAAAACTAGCAATCGTGCCAAATAGCAAATTTGTCCCCCAAGCAGTGTAATAAATTATGTCTAATTATCATTCGGTAATTACTAAAGCAGCATGATTGGTATAGTCGGTACTGTTTGTGTCTGGTACGTCAGCACGCGGGTTCCAAGAACGCCACAAGTGTCGTCATCCTCCCCCTACGTTACTTAATCCACCCCACCAATTAGCCCACTGATGTTAACCTTAGACTATATCTAGTACTCGTTGTTGGTATAAACTATTTAGTCTACTATAAGGCGCTTCAGGATCACAAAAATTTATAGTAGAGTTTGTTCGCCCGTTTTTATGTATTTATTAAGGACTATGTTGTCGGTGCCCATTCAATATTTTTTGAAAAATAAAAATAGACCAAAAGAATCGTGACAGTCATATTCGGAGTCCACAACACGCATGGTGATGATCACTCCAATGACTAGAATAAATGGCCAGGCCGAAGTAGCGCAGCGGGTCAAGCAGCGGCTCGGGATAAAGATAAACTTGTTGCAACGTCACACGAGCGAAGTGTTTGTTCTACAAACACATTCGTTTCGTGATTTTACGTCATTTTTATAAATACGATGCCTTAAAGTACAATATGATTTAAATTTTACAATCACATGTATATAATAATTGTGTTTTAACAAAATAAAAATAATGTGTTTTAGCAAAATTAAAACCATCATTTTATGCAATAGGCTCACCACCTATTCCATCGGATTTAAACGTAACTGGTGAAACGTGGGAGTGTACTACACTCCTCTGCCTACGCCTTCGGGGATTACAGGCGTGATGTTACGTTTCGGATACTTTTTTGCACGATAACTGTATTTGAAACATCAAAATTAGTCTTTAACAGCCCTTTATACATTTCATATATAAATCTCATGCTTAAAATAAGATAATTATAAGTCAAAAGGAACCCCCATATGATTTCACGTTTACTAAATATAAACTGAAAGTGGATATTCTTGGAAAAGCCACCTACAACTGATCTATTTGTGGTGGTCTAGCCGTGGAAGGTTATTTCCACGCATCTAGAATTGTTTAATCGACAGCACAGTTTATATATACATAATTATGTATGTATAAACTAGAAATCTGTTTGGTGATTTGAACAACTTCATAGGAATTTAACCTTCTACAATTCTTCGTCACATTAGTCATGGATGTGTTAGCAAGATATCACGCAGAAGTACATAAAAAGAGAATGTACAGATACAAGATTCGGAAACCAATTTTATTGCAACTCGAACTCGTAATCGGGCCGAATGCAACTCAAGATAAGAACGATAACCAACAAAATAGCCAATATATAATCTAGTAAATACGTAATTGCGTGGCACGGCTTATCTTTTACTTTAAATATAAAAATATTGTATACACAACAGATGGTTTTAATCATCTCTCCGTAAATGACTTGATTTTTAACTTCCCGCAATAAAAATGTAAAATTTTCAAAACTTAAAAAAGAAAAATTATTGCTGTCACCCCAAATTTCGAAAATCGAGTTTTCAGTAGATTTCCGTTTTGAGGTCCTATTCTGAATTTCTTTACAATGATGGCCTTATGTCTTTTTGTATGTGTGTACACAAAGGTTTACAAACACGTTTGTAAGCCTTTCATAAATTTTGAAGGGATTAACTGACCGATCTATTCCTAAAACTCATCACTCTAAGTCACCAATTTTATCGAAATCAATTAATTCCTTCGCGAGATATCGCTGTCGAAAATGTTCGAAAAACTATTTTCAACTACTAACTGCATCATCATGATTTCGACAAGCATCGAAAAGATGCTTTTTCTTAAGTCAATCGATTCATTTCTTTGACAACTGCTCTTGTTGAGAAATTTTGACCAATTTCTTTTCACCCATTTAATAAATGAAAGTAGAATTTATCAGGAAGTTCCAGTGCAGGGTAAACTTACAGGGTTAATGTACTTATAATTTTAAATATCTGTTGTACCTTTTTATTGAAGTTGCAAACAGTAAATTATAGATCGCTACTACGAGTACAAAACCGTGAAACATTTTAACGAGCCGTTATGCCTGTAACATTCTGAAACTCTTGTTCATTGAACAGTATGTAGATTTGCACTGCAATATAGGTACATACATACAAAAGCATTAATAAACTTCGGTTACCAAAAACAGTGAGCGAAGCCCATACAGCAAAGTATTCTCTCCCGTAACAATAATTACGCAGACACACATTCACACTAACACGCGTTTCTATAGGGGTAGGCAGACTCTTAAAATTTCCACCCTCTACAAGCCTAGTAAACTTCTTTAATTCTTCTTTATTATCACCAGCCTACTCCCGTCCTCTGCTGGACATAGGCCTCTCCAATAGCACGCCACTGAGCGCGATCGTCAGCTCTTCGAATCCAACCGCTGCCAACCACTTTTACATTTATTAAAGTCGTCATACATGCCTGCGACTATGACCGCCTCGTTGGTCGAGTGGTTGCAAGCGCGACTGCAGATCGAGAGGTCCTGTGTTCAAATCCCAGGTCGCGTGCTATTGGATTTTTTTTATTTAGAATTTCTAGTAGTGACTCGGAGTCATGAATCGTGCCCGGTGTATTGCAATAGACTATTCCATGGGACTTAAACGTAACGTAACTTAAAATGAAACGTGGGAAGTGTGCTACACTCCTCTGCCTAACCCTTCGGGGATTACAGGCGTGATATTACGCCATACATGCTGGTTCATTAAGAGTACTTTTGACCCAACCTTCTTTGAGGACGTCTCTGATCTTTTTGTAGGGCAATTTAATCAACAGTCATAGTCAAGGGTAATTTGGAATACTCAATTAAACAAATTTGTTAAATCTTCATTTCTACCTGCCCGAAAAGCAAAACAAAACTATTTATATGTATTTATTATTGTATTTATATTTGATTGATAACACAATGGTACTAATGTCACGGTTATCTGTAGATATGAGAGTGAAACAATGTTTTTTACTATATGTATAATACATTGTTGTACCCTTGTGTTACCGACCTGTACACGCTACGAAGTCATCAATGATACATTATTTTTTTTAATTGTTTAATTTATTATCAAAGCTTGTAGATATAAAAGTTATGGCAACATACTGCTTCAATTAACCAATTTCTTAAATGTGCAAGGAATTGGATGATTGTATTAGAATATATAACTATTTTTAACCTCATACATTCAGTTTAACCGAGGTCGATTGAAGGACACCGCCCACATTTTGTAATGGGTGGTACTACCCTCGTCTTGTTAGTATTATCAATCTTCTCTCCTGTTAAAAAATAATAAGATAAGACGTATTGTATTTTGTACAATTATTAAAAAAATACAAATATAGACGATACCACACGATATATAATAAATAAAAGAAAAAATTTAATAAAATTTTCCCGTATCGGGAATCGAACCCGATCCTTCTGAGTGAAAGCCAGGTATCCTAGCCACTAGACCACTGACGTTACGTTCCTTAGAAAATTTTCTTTGAAGTACTAAGCACAAATTGTTACTAAAAGCGCTTTTTTTAATTGACGTTTTATTTTCATCTTTCAATATAACTCTGTATATCGAGTACAATATTCATAATTATTCGTCATATAAAAACTTGACTTTTTATAAGATCTACGCGAAACGTTTAATGACTTCTTTTTTACACAGGAATGTTAATAGACATTAGATTTAACAATGAATCATGCTTTAATTGTGTCAAGAGTAGCTCAGATGTTGATGTTTACTTCTAATAACAATATACAAAGATACTTGGTAGTTCAACGACATGTTACCCCTTTTTTAATTATTTCAATTATATGTGGTGCTTTTCACGCTAACGCTGCCCTTTGCGCACCCCTAGTCCGCTTTATACCCCACCCTACGCAACTAACGTACAACGAACGAACTTCGCGTTGATTTCCGTTTCGTCTTTTCTCATTTGTCATTAAGTATTGTCAAGTAAATTTTTGTCATATATTTTGCTACAATAATTATTCTTTAATTTATAGTATAAATTTAATCATAGTTTATACATTCATGACACACGATGACACATGATGTCATAGATGCGGCAAGCCGAGGACAGAAGGCAATGGCACTCATTAGGTAGGCTTCTGACCTGCAGTGGACTGAGACAAGCTGATGACGATTGCGATGACGATGATATGATGTTGTTAAGCAAACGTCAATAATTCTTAAATTTTTAAAGCGTTGTGACTTTTTTGTAGATACCTACTTCCTTTTGTAAAATCGAATTTTAATTATTTTTGTACTCTGGTATGGATGAAGTGCTATAAAGTTTTCGTCAATGATTGCTATCATTATTATTCATATTCGTGCTGTAATTATAGACCTGGTCCAAGTGCTATAAGAGTGCTACATCCCGTCTTTTGTCAGTGCCTCCTCTCATTGTCTGCTGTTCCAGATACTCCGCCACCCCACGATTTTAAACACGCAATAGAACGATTATAGGTTCAGAATCCCTTAATATTTAGAGATTTACAATCATATAAAAAACAAGTTATTAGTAGAGAATACTACAATCGAAAATATTACAATACCAACTATTTACTACAAATTTTATCACATATTAAAACAGAAATCTACTAGAGAGTATTACATACATATATTGTGCCGGATTATGTCATCGAATTCCGGTTTTATCATCAATATATTCTGGTTCATTAATGCCTATAGCTGAGGTAGGTACCTACATCGTTGCTTTACCAAAATAATGAACGCAATGAACGAGAATGAAAATTGGTTACGTGATTGAAACCCTTTGCACATCCAATTGTTGGATGGAAGTGTCTCTCGCTACTGTGAGACCTAGAGCATACTCTTCCGCAGCGACCAGCACATGTGGCGTACTGTACAGGACATGGACACATAAATAATATGTATACATAAACATTTATCTGCGTCATTTTACACCTTCATATTTGTACAATTGTACACGAACAATTTATTAAAGGCACCATTGCAAATTTAATCATTGTATTGGAAATAAATGTTTTTTTTTTGCACAATTTGAATTCTAAATAAGTACTTCATCTATTGAACATTGTGAATCTTTTTTGACGATTACCGACAATTATATTATTGGCAATGAGATGACCTTACCCTACATTGAGTTTTTGGGTATTGTAAGTTCGGTCATTAATAAATAAAGGAACTTATGGATGTAATAAGTAAAATGTCGTTTTCTGCCAACATTATTGCTCCGTTAATGTCTCTTTTACATATTAATATTATGGATGTTAATTTTACTGTACGTTTTAAACAATTTCAACATTCATAATAGTATTTCCCAAAAACTTGAGAAAAAAATTAATAGCGTTATTTTGATTTCTTTACAATTGCTGTAAAATTTATGTAACCTCTTGGAATTTACTGTTTTCTAAATTTGTCGTTTTCTCTCCTACATTTTATATGTGCATTTCGGTTATTCTATTTTTAGTCCCATTCAAAACATAAGAATTAATATACAAATACATTTCAAGAAAATACGTTACGAACCAGTTGAATTTGGTTAATTGAAGCACAGATGATACCGATAAGAGGTAATATAATATGTAATCCTATTTACATTTCATTTACCTATGTTATGTTTGTCTGCATCGCTAGCGGCGGCCGCGGATGAATCCTTTACCTCCGCCATTTCTGATCACCACACTGTCACCTGAAAAGTGTCGATTTTTTTGTTTATTCTATTAGAGCCAATGCAACTTTGTATTTCGGTAACACATAATATAAACACATTACATAGAGATTCGTTTTTAAATGGCAATCGGTCTACGATAATAGGAACGAATTAGCCGTGAGACTGTGCGCAGTCCCACGTTCTGTGCATAAGAAACTACACATAGACACAATGAAACAGCTTCTACCCCTTTTTGCGATGTAGAACATAAAGCCGTACGTATACTCAAGTTTTTGTACAGCATGCCAATATAATACTGCTCTTGCATAGCGTTGTAAAACATTTCTCTATTAGTGAAAAAATTCAATATCATTGATTACTATTACGCATTTGGTAATTATTTAATCATTTAACGCACTTGCGTATATGTTGGATATATATTTCTGTAACTAATTAAGGATATTTGCTTATATGAATAATAATAGCTAAATTTTTAACAATACTTACTTGATATGATAGGACACGGCCGGCAGACTCGGAACGACTGTTATCACTGTAATCACTCACAACGTAAACACGGGACGGAGCGGTCCGGCGAACGCACGTCCACAGTAGAGATTCAAATTTTAAATACTGCGCTATAAAGCAGCGCTCTTTGTAGCGCAAATAGACTCGGATGAGAGTCGATTGGCACAGTGTTACCAGTACCAGAAAATTCCCTTCTGATTTTCGTAGCCCCTATTAAGTATTTTATGCTGTCAAAGTTTTTTCCATATATGTCAAAAACATTGTATAGCAAATAGGGAATTTGCGGCCTGATAATTAAATCTATTAAATATGAAATAAAAACTATTTGTACTAGAAATATTTAGGAAATTTAAATTATTACAAAAGGCTCCTAAGTTCTGACTAAAAGGGAGTAAAAAATCTTATTAATAAATAAGTCTTGCGATCATTCAAGCATAACTGTTCACTCTAATTGTTCAGATTTTGCAGTTTCTAAGGGACATTAAAACTGGTCACCCCACGACACAGCTTCGCACATAGTACATCCCGAAAGCATCCGAACGTAAACGACTAAGGCCGACCTACACGAGTCTCACTAGAATTATTGATGCCGGGATAAGTGTTTCCGCGCCATTTTCTTATGCTTAGAGGCGAGAAACAATTTGGCAACCCAATGCTTTGTTTGTATGACAAATATGTACATTTATAGAAAACACCGACTTTGCTGCCCCTAATTTCTCTGAAAACGAAAACAAAAAATTTGCTGTTTGGACTTGTTTTAAAAGGGCCCACAAAATTTCATTTTTTTTTTCAAATCATTATAACACTTATTAATTTTATAAGTTTCTAACAGATGGCCATGTTAGCTAATCTGTTAGGAACACACCGACTTAATTTAGATAAAAAGTAGATGACGCTGTTTCGATTTCTAACAATGATTTATTTTACACGTTTTCATTTATTTACGGTTATTTCCACATGTTATATGTATGTATATACGCTATAGAAGTGTTTGTTAGACTCGGTAGGTGGCGCTGCTATTTGTATCTCATAGAACCATTTTAATGACATTTTTGTGTACTTTC
>DWEE01003881.1:0-10134 GCA_018245755.1 Parelbella macleannani
CGTTAGCAAGTGATATTTAAACTTAAAACGCACTTTTATAAAGAGGTGCGCGCCATGGATTTGAACCCAGCACCCCCAGAGTGAGAGGCTGAATTCTTAACCACTAGGCTATCAATGCCTTCTATAATATGTACCTGATTCTATATGTACTGGCCTAACTCTCATATGTTGTTGAGGATGGCCCCACTAGTTATGGACCTATATGAGATTTAGAATCAGGAGCTCCTGCCAATTGCAGCGAGGACGTAGCCGAGACAGCCAGACTTAGAAAATATAAGTTATTTAAGCCAGTATATGATTTAATGTGTATAAAAACTCACAATATATTTAACAGTAAAATATTATACTCTTTGTAAAGTTATCAATTCAGTTTGAAGATTTTGCAATATAAAGAATTCAATATTTAACCCATTTTAGGATTAAGCATTGGATTTTTTATCCATTAAAAAATTTGTACAGATTTTGTTAGGAAGGCTTGAAGGTGAAGGTTCTTCTTTCAAATGAATCCATTGTTAGTGGTCGTACAATGGAGTGACTGTTACATTTGAAATTATTAAATAAGATAATTCAAAGCTTTGTTATCTAATTTTTCCTTGTTTTTCATTTAAACCTTACACTAACTACACTAAAAAACAACTCATTTCTAATTCGGGAATTAGTTTTTGTGCAAATATCAAAAAATTCATGCAGCAGTTCTTGAAATAACTATTAATTGTGAATATTTTGAGCATTTAAGCATTCACATTAAACACATATTTGTAAATAAACATTTCAACTAAAATATGCAATATCAAAGGCCAGTGTTGATATGTATATACATTTAACGTATATACATACATATCAACATTGGCCTGTTTTAACGCACAGCTGATTGTTTCTCCTTATCATCATCCTGTGCAGTATTTAGCAACAGATTCATAAGAATAAACATATACTACTGACCTTGTACGGATGCCAGAGACAACTTTATCTCTTCAATCTTCTGCTCCCAGTATGCATCTCTATCCCTGAGCTTCTCTTCCAACTGTGCCGCATATTGTTGCTGTAAGCCTGTTTGGTCTACCTGACCTCCTGTACGCTCAGACAGGTAAGAATGTAGCTGTGGCGATATTGACTGTAATAAAAAATCTTTTTTGGTCATTGAATTGGTTTGCATCAGTGCAAGGCCACTGTTTGTTCTCTCGGCCTTTACATGTTATGGTCACTGAACAAATTGCCTCTACATAAATACATTTTGTATAAGCCTTAGAATAATTTTTGATTAGTGTTTATCATGACATAACATTACATCAACCTATCTCAGTCCACTGCTGGACGTAATGAGCGCCATCGCGACCTGTCCTCGGCTTGTCACATCCAGCTTCTGCCTACAGCTTTCCACAGATTGTCATCCCACTGAGCCAAAGGGTGTCCTACATTATGTTTGCCGAGATGCTGTCTCCACTCTAGAATTTCCTATTGTTTATCAATGTACAAGAAATTTGTACATAAAGAGAACTTTTTTAAATTTGAACAGAAAATTAAATCATTTGTATGGTAATCAAATATATTTTTATCCAAGGGGTTTAGATGAAACATTACATAATGAAATATAAGATATTTTTTTAAATAGATGATAACAAAGCAGAGAACAATGATACTAAGACAGTGCAAATTCCAATCTAGTACTCATGAGTAAGAAACATGAGTGTACTTAGATTTACAGTTACATTTCAGAATACACACCAACATTTTTGTACTCTTTCTGTAATTAAAACATCAAAATAGCAATAACATGTTTCCGCAAGAACAAGGCTAATGGTAACTGGCAATTAGTAAAGAAAACGGTTAATAAATAAACTAACAAGAAAATAATACTATATTAATGCTTCTAGATCCATTATGCAGATACTATCTAAACTTTCTAGCTGCAAACCACACAATTACAGTAATTGAAATTATTTTGTAATAGAAAGGCACTTACATCTGATGTTGTATCTGCTTGTCCTCCAGAACTGGAAGGACTTGTTGTGGACTGCAAATTAAAGTGAAAAATTCTATCATAATATTATTTGGTTAACAAGAGATAAAAAGGTATTAGGATTATTAGCAGTTAGCAACATTGTTTTGATATTTGTGCCTTTTACATTTTGTGTTAAACTTACAGAATCATCTCTCAGCGCTATACGACCCAGAAACGCACCACTGCGCCAACTGCTGGTCAGTCTACTTATATCACTTCCAGTCTCTTCTTTTATCTTGCTTTTAAGACTCGCAAACATCGTGACAAGTACGCACCAAATGAAAGGAATTAATACCAATACGACAGGTTTGCAAATAACCCTGATAATGTATAACTTACAAGTTCACTTCCACTATATTAAAACCTTAGTGTTCTTCCAATTAGTCCTGAAAACTATCCGTACTTAACCCCATTTTATGTGAAACTTGTACTGCATCCCAGCTGGCGTAAAATCATTTTTACAAATAAAAACTACACTTTCTCGCAACACAACACCCACAAAAAATACCAATTTACAATTGACAATTTGACATTTGTTGTAATTGACAGTTGTTGTCATCATCGTTTACCATTTTGTAATTTTTTTAATAAGTTGAATAGCCTTAGAACTCCTTCTTTTGTCAAATTTAATATATTTGTATCGCACTAATTGAAGAACTCGTTATTAATAGCGCTCTTTGCAAATATTTAATAATGAAATCACTCACTCAATTGAGCCCCAAATAGTTAAATATATATTTAAAAAATACGTAACATCATGCTTGTAATCCCCGAAGGAGTAGCCAGAGGAGTGTAGTACACTCCCACATTTCACCAGTTACGTTTAAGTCTCAAGGAATAGGCGGTGAGACTATTGTCATACACCGGGCACAAGTGCAGACTCCGAATCTCTATTAGATATTTTTTAATTAGAAAAATCTAATAGCACCCGACCCAGTTTTGAACACAGGACCTTCCGATCAGCAGTCGCACTTGCAACCACTTGACCAACGAAGCAGGCAATTTAATATATATTTATCTATGTATATTTAAGACACTGAATACGAAATAATGTCGCACATAACAAACACTTTAATATCTTCATTTAGAATGACTAGTAATCGTACATAATGGAGACACAACAACTTCCCGTAGATTACCATAGCTTGTCAACCGGCACGCCTTTAAGTGCCTCTTATCGCTCTATGTAAAAAACACTGATAAGGTTATAACCAATTTGAAAGTTTCTTTCTATGTCGCTAATTTAAACTGAATTACCTACATCACATGACAAAATTTAATAGGAGCGACCATGTCGTTTATAAGCTTGGCCAAGGTGTCTTGTGAACGATGTATTATTGGACAAGGTATTTTATCAGCTTCGATATTCCAACGACATTCAACCTTTAATCATTCTGTGTTTCAACGAACTCCTAAAGTTACCACAAATACGTCAGTGTAGATAATACGCGCCAATTATTCAATTCAATAACAGTCGGTAGTAAAATGTTGTTTGTATATTTAATAGCCTGTATGCCTTGAGTAGATGGAATAAGAAAACCTTATTTATAATTTGTAGGTTACACCAACTTAGGTGGTTATTTAGTTTTTACTATATCCACGTACAAATAATGAACATTTTCTTGAATATTCTAGTCTCATTAGAATAGGTACAGACCGGAAGAAACATATCGAACGAGAACGCATTTCTATATTGAGACATGTTTTACTTCCTAACTCGTAATCTACTTGTCGCCCACCATATAGTCACAATGGTGTAAATGTACACAAATAACTATTATGTTGGTTACCGTCAAGTAACAAGGCTGTCTATTTTCATTGGCGTCAAGTACAAGCGAACTGCGAGAGACGCGAGTGCGACAGACCCTACTATTTTTAAATTTCACCGCAGCAAGCGAAGCGACTAGAATGAATTTAACGTTAACTCACATTTTCTTTAAACTTGCATTTATAACGATAAGCAGGACTATTTAATTATGCGGGTTTGGGAAGTAACACGGGCTCAGACTTAATTCACATTTGGGGACATTTTGAAAAAGAAATGTGAAAAGAGAAATGAATCCGAGTGGGTCAGTTGTAAACAGAGTGGGCCTACTTTTTATACAAATCGAACATGACTGACGCCGTTAAAAGACTAATTAGTTTAGGTATGTAGCATTGGCAGACATGTTGGAAATCTTTGATTCCACCCCATGCATTAACACTATCATGACAGGTACAAAAGAAAAGAGACACACTGATGTTTACAAACTTTATATTTACAAATTAAACATTAATTTAAGGAGCAATTTTAATACGTAAAGTACTTTTGCTGCAAAGTGGCCTTGGGAATAGGCTACAAGTAAATGCTAATTAGTATTACTAAAAATCATTAAGCACATGTCATTTTTATAATCATTTTTGAAAGAAATGTCGGCAAACGTCAGAAAAAAACGCCGTTTAAACTGCTTACATTAAACATGAACGCTAAAACAAAATATTTTATTAGACTAGACTGCGGAATGTATCTACAATAATTTATCTACGCAGGTAAATTGTCTACATTTATCGATGACAGTCAGCCGCTGGTGACACCCTACGAATATTTCGTGTGTGAACAAGCGAGTAGTATAGAATTTGTGGGTTACTTGCTTAATAGATGGCGTTTAATGATTAATTTTATCATTCATCAAATTCATAAATATCCAATTCATAAGTAAACAAGTTGATCAGATTTATGAACTTCATAATTCATCAGTTTCATCCAAATATTATTGAAACCTGCAACCCATACCTACATATACATACATATGTATATTCTTTGGTAACAGACCATGATTAGTTAAATATATATGATTTTAAATGTTTTTCTTTTAGGATTCCAGCTTTATATGTCCTTACTCTGTATGTTGAACAATTTAGTGAAATCAATAGTATATTAGCTAACATTATCATTACTTCAATAAGATAAAAGATTTAATATTGACCGGAATGAATTTTAATAACAAATAAATGAAACTATTATTATGTATATTTAATTGGAAAAAAGCAATATTATTAGTTATGGTATGTGCAATAATATTTTTAAATCAATCAAAGAAATATTCACTACCCTTTTAAACTCAGTTGTACTAAAAAAACAATTTAGCCCTATTCAGTGATTTACTCAAGGGTTTATCTTATGTATATTCCATTCATACGTCATTATTAGCAAAGAGGATGCAAGTGCAATCTTTTTAGGTACGAAAGAATTAAATTATATTGGAAAATGATTAAGATATGCTAAATATACAAAATTGACTCGGACATGTATTGTCGTACTTATCCGGTTGTCGGAAACGTTTACAAAATAACCGGTTGATAATTAACACCCAGACTTTGCATTAACCATCCACAAACTGAAATTCTTCTCGGATTGACTTTGACCTTTGAAGCTTAACACCGTCATTACACGAGATCCAGCCGTATCAAGTCAAAATTAATACATAGATAATGGATAGGTACTATAGTTCTATTTCGTCACCCTTAAACCTGGTCTTAGACCGTGCTATCTCATATCACCATTGTGTACCAAGCGCCTCCATCGTAACAACTACAAAACGTAAATAATTAATTAATAATGTTTAATGAGAATTAATGATTTTGACCGGCTTCTTACATCGCAATTTCGCCGCGCACGCTACCCCTTGAGGGTTATGAAGCTAATACATGTCAAGATTTGGGTTTTTTGCTCGGAATATTGAAGGTACACGTAAATTTTACGATTTTAACGATCTGTGTGTTCGCGGACATCAGAACCGGCCTGGCCAGTTTTCTTCGTCGTGCAATGTTTTATAGCTTCACTTTGCCGTTGCATATGTCGTTGAACAGCTGCGTCGTCATCGGCACGAAGTCGTCCCCAGACCTGAAGTACACCGGATCCTTGATCACGTCCGGGTCGAATCCCTCCTTTTGATATTGTAACTTTTTCAGCTTGAATGTACCTGTTCAAAGCAAAAGAAATCATTCAGTTTATTATTAATATCGGACAAGCTCGAAATCCGAAAATGGTCAACGACATTATTGAATGTTATTTAAAAGTCAAAAAGCAAGGACAGACTGCTCAACTAGTAGTTCGGATATTCAAAAATTTGAAAAGCTCCTAATCTCCAATAGTACTTCGGTACTGAAGACTCACATTTCGACCGACAGTCGGTTGCAACTTAAATCACAGAATTACAATCGTACTGGGCCAGATAAGATAAAATGGCGGGGCGAGTGGGCGCGCACTGACCGGTGATCTCGATGTCGTCGGTGATGCGCAGGAAGAGCGGGCGCGCGTAGGAGGGCAGCGAGTGGTCGAGGTCGCGCGCCAGCGGGCGCAGCGGCAGCGCGCGCGCGGGGTCCGCCACCGCCGCCATGCCCGCGCGGCCCTCCGTGCGCGGGATCTGCCGCCGCGGAACTCGCACCTCACTCATCTCACTACGCTATCCTTCGTACCTATCTCTACTCTTATTGCAATATTATACTCAAAATATTCGGTTTTATATTGCAACAATCATTTTATTACCATGAAATATTACAGGATTAGTCCAAAGAAAAATTGTACAAACTGAATAAAATGCGATTTTGATATTTCCCAAACGAGGTAATCCAACAAAATAAATTATCGACGTAACCCAAAGGATTAGCAAGCTGAAGTGGCAGTGAGCTGCTTCTATCTATGGCAGATCCATATATATAAGTCCTTGTAAATAAATGTGGAGCATAGAAGAGGCCACCTTATCGTTAGAAAAGCGCCCTACAAAAAGTACAATCCATTATGTGTCAACAGGTGAACATGAGTAGCTTTTCTCTTGTAGAGAATACCTCGAGAGCACCACTAGAGAATGAAGTGTCTATGGAGTGATCAACGAGCATAGATAAAAATGTTTAACGGTGCGACAAGCCGTGTTTTGCGATCCCCAGCCCGCATTCCAAGGGTGGAAATATGAGGCAAAATTTCTCAAGGGGAGCCTATATTCAATAGTGAATGTAGAGTGTTTTGGATTAAAATATTGACTTTATACTAAAACCATGCGTTTTAAGATCAAATTTAAATAGCCATAACAATAAAGAAAAACATCCTGCACCTTGCACACCTTAGTGTTCTCTAAGGCGCGTGTAGACTATCGAGCTGCACTTGGCAGCATGGCAGAGTATGATATTCTTTTTTAATTGTGGTATATATCCAACAGTGAAACGATAAAGGGTTCATGATGAAAGGTACGGTTACACGAGATTATCCGACGTATGCGTCCATGTCTACGTGTGTGTTTGTGCGTGTGCGTTGTGCGTGTGCACTTGTGCGTGTGTGTTAGTGCATGAGTTTGTGTGCTTGTGCGTGTGCGCGAGATTACGCGTGTGCATGCCCTTGCGCGTTCGTAGGTGTGCATGTGTGTGTGCGCGTGTGTGCGTGCAGCTCACCGAGACGCCGTAGACGACGCAGTCGCGCCGGCCGAGCGCGTTGCTGAGGGCGTCCTCCACCTCGGCCGTGGCCACGTTCTCGCCCTTCCACTTATACGTGTCGCCGGTGCGGTCGCGGAAGTACAGGTAGCCGAGCTCGTCCGCCACCAGAATATCGCCGCTCACGAACGCCGCGTCGCCCTTGCAGAACACGTCGCGAATCAGCTTCTTGTTGCTATCACTCTGTATAGGATTTATGATTTGCTTTTTAAACTATACAATACACATATTAAATGAAATAAAGAACACAGTAGCATGCAGCAGATAGCCTCGAGTGACTTCTTCCAAGCAGCCTGTATGTATCGTATAAAAAAAATTAAAATGCCTTTTTAAGGTTAAAAGTGATTAGAGAGTTTATATATTGCATCTTTTTATTATTATTGTAACAAACGCCACATAAAGACGTAGCATAATTTCTTACCAAATACAAACAAGACACTTTTGCCGCACTATTCTATGTACATTACGATTAATGAAATTGGGCCAAACTTACTGGTGTCCCTTCATTACATTTTTACATGTCCCCGTCCGTCACATTTTTATAGAATATAAATGAATATAAAACCCAAATTCAAAACTACCACCCGCAATAATCAACTCAATATTTCTTCTTTTATTCAAAGTAGCAAGTCATTTAGACAACATTATAATATTATTATTAGCAAAAAAATAAATGTTTAGGGCACTTATGTATGTACAAACCTTATCAACATAACCGTAATATTCTCTGGACGCGTTGCCCTGGGCAATCAGGCCGATGAACATGCCGGGCTCATCTGAAATTAAACATGTGAGTTTGTATAACTCACAGAAACCAACTAGGTACCTCGCTTTGATGACGTGTAAAAAGTACATAAAAAGCATGTTTTTATATCATACTTTTAGTTATAATTAAGCATGAAGAATTAAACGTGCATATAAATATTGTTATCGATAAGTTATGACAGCTGTATACATTATTCCAAAGCGACAAGTTGATTTTCAGTTTGACAATTTCATAGTACCGAACTCACTGGACTCAACCGATGTTTATATAACAATATTAGTGCACGCGACCGACTGTTAAACTACCCACTATCAAAACTATCAGCAACGTGCCTACGTTTATTACAACATTCCTGTATGCATTGGGTATTTGGAAACGGGTCGAGGACATTGGACTATTTGATGTGACCGCGTTAGGATTTATTATCATACCGTTTTGCAAAGTCTTACGGAGCACGCAAATGACACCGAATGTCAAATGTCTGTCCTCATGAAATTTATATGCTTCTTCTGTATTCCTAATTCTCTTCTTATATGACTATTAGACTTAGACTTATTGCATCATTCCATATTCGTTGAGAGTATTTAGAAGATCGTTCAGAAGTTAGGACAGTTTGGCATGAAAGTTTTACATTTTCTAATCGCAGAATAAACAGACATGTATGTGTTTGTGTGTATGTTAGCACTGAAATAAAGAAAATAGCATGTGTCTGACTGGGCTGGCAGCGGATGCAGTAGCCGTCTTCGCCGCGCAGCAGGTTGCCGAGCTCGTCGGTGCGCACCAGCGCGATGGGCTGCAGGCTCGTGGGCACCAGCTTCGGCAGGAACCCGACAGCACCCACCGTGTTGTCCACGTTTACTGGGACACAAAACTATTTATAACTACCCACATAAAACGCCAAATTTTACCCAATGAGATTTATGACTATATCGACGCTATTTTGTCGTGCATTACATTTAAAATTTTAAATGCATGCTGTTGCTATTTAAAAGACAATTATATCACGCCTTATTTTCTTTCGGATTAGCATACAATTGAAATTTTGAACATAACCTAAAAACACATTTTTTTTAAATTAACACATTGAGTTGTTACGATAATGGATACCTTTTTTAAATTGTAAATTTAAACCTACAAAAAACAAGGTTCTAATCATTTGTTATATTTACATATTGTTCCAACGAACTTATCATAAAGACTTTGGACGATAATACTGGTAAATAACACATCTCTGGGTGACGACGTTAGATAAATTTAAATTAAGCGGTTAAAACAACAAGAAATTACCATTTATATTATGTTGAGAGATAAAACCAATTTTTCTTAATTCAAAGTAAACAACAGTTACTTAGATAATTGTTCTATTATGCCTACAAATATAATTATCATACATTACTAATAATGTTATTATACAGTGTTTATAATATTATTATCAATTGGTTTGTTAACAATAGTAAAAATGATTAGTGTTATCAAAATTAAATGATTCATTATAGATTTTCTACAATTACATTACAATAAGAACAGTTGGTACATCTCGAAACTTTTACGTTTCCTATTTATGGCGAACAATAGTAAACGCCCCATGACCACTGGAAATATAATGTAACATCACGCCTCAATCCCCGAAGGGGTAGACAGGGGAGTATAATATACTCCCTATTGCCATACACCTGGCACTAATCTAGTGTCCGAGCCACTACTGGGAATTCCATTTAGAACTCAATAATACACGACCCTGGAATCGAACCTAGGACTTCTCAATCAGCAATCCCGCTTGGAACCACTCGATCAACGAGGCACAAATGATGATTGAATAACATTGTAAGTCGAGAATCTTATTTATATACATGTGTGTTTATAGCAAGTTTTAGTCACGATTCGAGTAAGTTTAATTACGTTG
>DWEE01003882.1:0-10133 GCA_018245755.1 Parelbella macleannani
CAGTCAATAAAATTATTGTGCCATAAAACTATCTAAAGTAACAACTCTCATTATTTTCAGTTGCTAACGTTAATCCGTGCAATCCATCGCCATGTGGGCCGAACAGCCGCTGCCAACAATCTAACGGTCAAGCTGTTTGTTCTTGCATTCCTGGCTATCGAGGCACTCCTCCTACCTGCAGACCTGAATGTGTCGTCAGTCTCGAATGCCCATTGAAAGAAGCCTGTAACAATCAGAAATGCGTAAATCCTTGCATTGGAGCTTGCGGAGTAGCAGCCGTGTGTGACGTCATCAATCATAACCCTATCTGTACCTGCCCACCATCATTTACTGGTGATCCTTTCGTTAGATGTTCCATTATTGGTAAGGTTATTTGTTATATTCTACTCAATCAGTGGAGTTCTCTACGAAAAATTGTTATTTAAAATCGTTAATATATTTTCAGTTGAAATCCCACCACAAATTGATCCATGTGATCCGTCTCCTTGTGGACCTCACTCTATATGTAGAATAAGTGGTGAGAGTCCAGTATGTGCTTGCGTGACAGGCTTTAAAGGCACGCCGCCCAACTGCAGACCTGAATGTATCAGTAACAGTGAATGCGACTACAATTTGGCATGTGTAAATCAGAAATGTTCCGACCCATGCATTGGAAGTTGTGGCAGTAACACGGATTGCCGAGTCGTCAGTCATTCTCCAATGTGCATATGTCAAATTGGATACACTGGTGATCCATTTTCACAATGTACCCTAATAGTTTCAACAGAACCAAGTGAAATACTAAAACCATGTAGTCCGAACCCTTGCGGCGCTAACGCCATATGCCGAGAACAAAATGGAGTAGGAGCTTGTCAATGCCAAGAAGGCTTCTTAGGAAATCCGTACGAAGGTTGTAGGCCAGAGTGCGTTGTCAATTCCGACTGTCCACTCAATAAAGCGTGCTCCAGAATGAACTGTGTCGATCCTTGCCCTGGCACTTGCGGTTCTAATGCAATATGTCAAGTTAACAACCATATGCCCAACTGTATTTGCATAGCAGGATATACCGGGAATCCATTTAGCCACTGCAACATTATGCAAGAACGTGGGTATTACAGTAATTACAGACCAGGTTAAGTCATTCGTTATTTGGCACCACGTACTACATATTTA
The DNA here is from genome assembly GCA_018245755.1 of Parelbella macleannani. Taxonomy (NCBI): domain Eukaryota; kingdom Metazoa; phylum Arthropoda; class Insecta; order Lepidoptera; family Hesperiidae; genus Parelbella; species Parelbella macleannani. The sequence goes on from DWEE01003882.1 coordinate 1,153, forward strand.
TAATAACTTATTTTCTTTATCATTTTAGCGCAAGTTTTCGAGACAAACCCTTGCAGTCCATCACCGTGCGGCGCAAATAGCCAATGCAAAGAAATAAATGGCCAAGCAGTATGTTCTTGTTTGCCAAATTTTGTGGGTGCTCCGCCCAATTGTCGTCCTGAATGCGTGGTGAGCTCAGAGTGTCCACCACATTTGGCTTGTGTTGACCAAAAATGTTCCGATCCATGTGTGGGTAGTTGCGGCGATAATGCTAACTGCAACGTTATAAACCACAGTCCTATTTGTGTCTGCAAGCAGGGCTTAACAGGAAATCCGTTTACAAGATGCTATCCTATAAAAGGTACAATTTAACGATCGTTTACATCGCTTCTTACAATTTGGCTTCACATTATCGTGCGTTTATACTTTATTACAGTTTCAAAACCACCAGTTAGCATACCAACTGCTGACCCATGTTTGCCTTCGCCATGCGGTCTTTATGCGGAATGTCGGGATGTGGGCGGCAGTTCGTCGTGCGCATGTCACCCGGGATACGTCGGTAGCCCTCCAAACTGCAGGCCCGAATGCACGATAAATTCCGAATGTCCTAGTAACCAAGCCTGCATTAACGAAAAATGTCGCGATCCATGCCCGGGCGCATGCGGCTTGAATGCCCGATGCTCCGTGTTCAATCATATCGCGCAATGTAGTTGCATAGAACGCTACAGAGGAGATCCATTTGTGCAATGTACACCTGCCCCTCAGGAAGATGGTAAGTACACACATGATTTAATTAATAGCATTTCTAATAACCTTATGGGCAACTGAATAAAATCATATATATATATAAAACATGTATGCTGCTCTTCAGTAATTAAATTGATTTTATTTACAGAAACGTTCATTGAACTGGACCCTTGCAATCCGTCCCCGTGCGGTCCCAACTCGGAATGCAATGATGGCATTTGCACTTGCCTACCAGACTATCACGGCGATCCTTACTTCGGTTGCCGTCCAGAATGTTTGGTTAACACGGATTGTCCTCACGATAAATCTTGCGTGAGAAGTAGATGCGTAGATCCTTGTATTAACACGTGCGGCAAGCAAGCACTATGCAATATATTTAATCATGTTCCCATGTGTACGTGTCCACAAGGTTCCTCAGGGAACGCTTTCCTTGAATGCCGACCGATAAAAATAGTGGAATTTATTGATCCATGCAACCCGTCGCCATGCGGTCCCAACAGTCGCTGTAGAGAAATCAACGGCCAAGCGATATGTACATGTCTGCCTGGTTACAAAGATGCTCCACCTACTTGTAGACCTGAGTGCACATCTAGTGCTGAATGCCCACTGGACAAGGCTTGCTCGGGACAACGCTGCATCGACCCGTGTAAAGGCAACTGTGGGGCTGGAGCTCACTGCCAAGTGATTAATCATAATCCCATTTGCTCTTGTCCTGCGGGTCTCACTGGGGATCCCTTCAGTAGATGCATAGTTCAAGGTATGAAAAGCAACTTGTTTTCTAACGTTAGCTACAAGATTTGAATAAATGTATGTTGACGTGGTATAATTTGTTTTAGCCTTGGAACCGGTCCAATACGTGAACCCTTGCGAGCCTTCGCCTTGTGGCCCAAACTCTATTTGTCAGGAACTAAACGGTTCTCCATCTTGTGCGTGTCTCGAAAACTTCACGGGAAGCCCGCCTAGTTGTCGCCCAGAATGTATCGCTAATACGGAATGTCCAAACGAACTAGCGTGCATAAACCAAAAATGCAAAGACCCTTGCCCGGGTTCATGCGGAGCAGAAGCTGAATGCAGAGTTGTAAGCCATGCACCGCAATGCTATTGCCAACCAGGATACACAGGAGATGCATTCATTGCATGCAAAATCCTAGATGTAAATCTTACACCTTGTACCCCGTCGCCATGTGGACCCAACGCGTTATGCAAAGAACAGAGAGGGGCGGGCTCCTGTGTGTGCCTGCCAGAATATATTGGCAATCCGTATGAAGGCTGCCGTCCTGAATGCGTAGTGAATTCTGACTGTCCAACCAATTTGGCGTGTATCCAAAACAAATGTAAAAATCCATGTAATAATATATGCGGGCTGAATGCCGTGTGTAATGTAATAAATCACATGCCTCGATGCGAATGTTTGCCGGGACTCACTGGTAGTCCTTACCAGGAATGTGTCCGAAGACCTGAAGGTAAGATTTAGAAGTAGTGTTTTTAAAACGTGTATAATAATGTGTATAGTTCACACTGTAATATAACTATATAAATAATGATATGTCTAAATGCGCACTATATACACTTTATGAAACAACCATGTAAATAGTAATACACATTTACGCATTCTTTTAGAAACTCCTTTAGCACAAAGAGATCCGTGTGCCAATTCTCCGTGCGGACCGAACAGTCTGTGTAAAGTATTGAACGATCAAGCAGTGTGCACTTGCGAGGCGGGTTACCTGGGATCACCTCCCGCCTGCAGACCAGAATGTGTCGTCAGTTCGGAGTGTAGTCAACAGCTGGCGTGTATTAATAGAAAGTGTAAAAATCCATGTGAAGGCGTTTGTGGGTTGAATGCTGACTGTAAAGTCATAAATCATAGCCCAATTTGTACGTGCCAATCACAACACACGGGTGATCCTTTTAGCCGTTGCTACAGAGTTCAAGGTATTTATAACTGTTTTACATTTACGTTTCTCCGCAGTTTTTTCTGTTATTAAACTTATGTTATTAGTTTACTAAAACGTACAATTTTAGCTCCAGATATCACTGTTCCGGTCAATCCATGTCTGCCGTCTCCATGTGGACCGTTTTCGCAATGTCGCGATGTGGGCGGGGTGCCTTCCTGCACTTGTATGCCTCAGTACCAAGGCAGCCCACCGAACTGCAGACCTGAATGTTCTATTAACACCGACTGTCCAAGTGACAAGGCGTGTATCAATGAAAAGTGCGTAGACCCGTGTCCTGGGTCATGCGGTAGAAATGCTGAATGTAGAGTGCAGAGCCATGTATCAATTTGTACGTGTTTCGACGGCTACACTGGTGATCCTTTTAACAGTTGCATTTTGAAACCCCTAAAAGGTATGGAATTACGGTCATTTTAAATTCGCCACAAATAAATTCATCAATGCTATTTGCATGTATTTTATTTGTTCTTCACTTTTTGCCAGAACCAACACCAATAAATCCATGCAACCCATCACCGTGTGGAGCCAACGCCGTTTGTGATGATGGAGTTTGTACTTGTTTACCCGAATACAGCGGTGATCCGTATTTCGGTTGTCGCCCTGAGTGCACAATCAGTTCAGAATGTCCCATGGACAAAGCTTGCGTAAAGCAAAAGTGCATCAATCCATGTAGTGACACGTGCGGTTTGAACGCCAACTGCGAGGTTGTAAAACATATGGCCATTTGCGTTTGTCCACCAAAAACCACAGGAAATGCTTTCATTCAATGCAACCCAATAAGAGGTAACGTTGTAATTTACAAATTGTTATTTATACAAACTATGTAATAAATAGTATTCTTACCCTTACTTTTATATCGAAACGTATCACTGTGTAATACAATTCCTTTTCTGATTATTTATAGATATTGTACCATCGAACCCATGTCAGCCGAGTCCATGTGGACCATTTAGCCAATGTAGGGAGTATAATAACCAAGCTGTGTGTTCTTGCATGACCTCCTATCTTGGAGCGCCTCCCTCATGTCACCCAGAGTGTACCGCTAGTTCAGATTGTCCTCTGAATAAGGCATGTAGCAACCAAAAATGTATAAATCCGTGCCAAGGGGCTTGCGGCGTAACTGCCGAATGCCAAGTAATTAATCACAATCCAATATGTTCATGCTCCAATGGACTCACTGGAGATCCATTTACGAGATGCATTTCAATACGTAAGTAGCATTTGATAAGATTTCTAAATGACGCATATTTCGTATCATTGTACGCGTAAGATTGAATTTTAATTGTATTCATGTATTTCAGCTATATCTGAACCAACGATTGCGGTGAGCCCATGTCAGCCATCGCCTTGTGGGCCCAACTCGATTTGTCAACATTCAAACACTCAAACTCCGTCATGCCAATGCATGCCAGAATTTATCGGATCTCCACCTAATTGTCGTCCAGAATGCATATCAAACAGCGAGTGCAGTGCGCACAAAGCTTGTATAAATAGAAAGTGTCAAGACCCGTGTGCACAGGCTTGTGGAATTAATTCGGAATGTAGAGTTGTTAGTCACACTGCGGTGTGTATCTGTCCCGAAGGCTACAGTGGTGATGCGTTTATACAATGTACAGTCAATGCGGTTGTTCCCATTGAGTCTCTATCACCTTGCATTCCCTCACCCTGCGGCCCTAACGCGGAATGCAGGGAACAGTCTGGTGCTGGAGCGTGTTCATGTGTTCTTGGGTACTTCGGTAACCCGTATGAAGGATGCCACCCAGAATGCTCAGTCAATTCAGATTGTCCAAGCAATAAAGCATGCACCAGAAATAAGTGTATTGACCCGTGTCCAGGCACGTGTGCTCAGAATGCGGACTGTCAAGTGGTGAACCACTCCCCCTTGTGTACATGTCGCCCACAGTATATGGGCGATCCGTTCAAGCAGTGTATTCCTAAACGTAAGTCAAAACAAGGACTATCTTTTCTTAAGTTAATTAAACATCATGTACAATGCCCTTTATAATTTTTTATCACTTTTGTAGAACAAGAGGAAGTGTACACCAATCCTTGTCAACCATCTCCATGCGGGCCAAATAGTCAGTGTCAAGTAACGAACGGCCTAAGCGTTTGTTCCTGCTTGCCCGAGTACCGAGGGTCTCCGCCAAACTGCAGGCCGGAGTGTGTTGTTAGTGCCGAGTGCCCTGCCGACAAAACGTGCAGAAACAAACAATGCGTGTCGCCTTGTCCCGCTCCCTGCGGATTGAACGCCAAGTGTAGAGTTGTAAACCACAGTCCCATTTGTACTTGTGAGGAAAGATTTACTGGTGATCCATTCTCCAACTGTTACAAAACTCCAGGTACCTACAAGATAATTCTTAAAATCATTTGAAATTATTTTATATTTGTTCACTGCCTTTAATTTGTCTACGATATCAATAATGCCATAATGTTCCATTTTCAGCACCAATTCAAGCCCCAGTTATACCAACTGATCCTTGCATACCTTCACCTTGTGGTCCAAACTCTCAATGCCAGAATCTTCGCGGTATCCCGTCTTGTTCCTGTTTACCAAACTTTGAAGGCAGTCCTCCAAACTGTAGACCCGAATGTACCATCAATGAAGACTGCGCCAGCAACCTGGCTTGCATTCGACAGAAATGTAAAGATCCTTGTCCAGGTTCATGCGGTCTCAACGCTAACTGTCATGTTATGAACCATGTTGCAGTTTGCAAATGTATTGACGGTTTTAGTGGAAACGCTTTTATACAATGCAACCCTGAACCTATTAAGGGTAATTATCTTTATTTTTCTCCTTCTTTCCACAATTCACTTAAAATGTTTATATTAAAGAGCACATATACGTTACGTTTTAACATCTGTTATGAAAATAGTACGCGTATATTTCAGTTATTATTTACCATTTAATTTACTGCATACAATTTTTAAAGAAATACATTTTGGTATGCTAGCGTGCAAGCTAACAGCGGTTAATGTTGATAATAATCGTTCCTTGCAGAAGAGACTGATCCCTGCAACCCATCACCTTGTGGACCAAATGCTGAGTGTAACAATGGTCAGTGCACCTGTATTCCTGAATTCTACGGGGAGCCGTACACCGGATGTCGACCTCAATGTGTGCAGAGTACCGACTGTGACAGAGATAAAGCTTGTATGAAGAATAAATGCCAAGACCCTTGTCCTGGAACTTGCGCTCCTACAGCTATTTGTAACGTTGTTAATCACATTCCGATGTGCAGCTGTCCCGAGCGTATGACCGGGAATGCATTTGTAGAATGCCGCGTCCTCTCAGGTATCATCGTTTAGAGCGTTTAGTTTGTATTTACAATTGTCTATATGCATTAACAATATCTTACCAATTTTCAGAACCTGTTAAAATTAATCCATGCCAACCTTCTCCATGTGGCCCTAACAGTCAATGTAGGGAAATAAACGGCCAAGCTGTGTGCTCCTGTGCGCCCGATTATATCGGCTCTCCACCTGCATGTCGACCAGAATGCGTTATCAGCGCTGAATGCTCTTTAGACCAGGCGTGCAGTAACCAACGCTGCGTTAATCCTTGTGTAGGCGCTTGTGGCGTGAAAGCCGAATGTAAAGTAGTCAACCATAACCCAATATGCACGTGTCCAGTTTTCTATTCAGGCGATCCATTTTCGCGCTGTTTCAAACTACGTAAGTATCAATTGTACATTCAATAAATATTTTATATTTATGGCGGACGTTGAAGTTATGTCTTACTTTATTATTGATTATTGCAGCTGAGAAGTTACCGGAGCCCATAAATGTCTGTACACCTTCACCGTGCGGCCCCAACTCCTTGTGCAAGGAAGTAAACGGAGTACCAACATGCACGTGCCTAGACAATTATCGCGGGCAACCACCTTATTGCAAACCTGAATGCACAACCAACGAAGACTGCTCTCCACACTTATCATGTGTAAGAACAAAATGCGTGAACCCTTGTGAGGGAGTATGTGGTGCTAACGCAGAGTGTCGGGTCGTCAGTCATTCTCCTATCTGCTTGTGTACCAACGGATACACAGGAGATCCGTTCACCGGCTGTACACCCGAACCCTTACATTCAGAACCATTGACCACACCCTGTTCACCATCGCCTTGTGGATCGAATGCTTTGTGCAAAGAAAAATATAATGCAGGATCGTGTTCTTGCATTGAAGGATACATCGGCAACCCATACGAGGGATGCCGACCTGAGTGTGTAGTCAATACTGACTGCCCATCAAACAGAGCGTGTTCTAATAACAAATGCGTCGATCCCTGCCCAGGAAGTTGTGGTGCCAACGCCGAGTGCCAAGTCGTCAATCATGCACCTTTATGCACCTGTATTAACGGCTATACCGGCGACCCGTTCAGATACTGCGTTTTCCAAGGTACAATTCTCATAAAGGTTACATGCAAATATCTTCTATATTAAAATATAAATACAATTCGTTAACCCAATATTGATAAAACAATCTGTATTAATTTTAGAACCACCTCCAAGTACTCCTGAAGATGTTTGCTATCCGTCACCTTGTGGGCCCAACAGCCAGTGTAAAAATATTAAGGGTCAAGCTGTATGCTCTTGTCAAGCGGAGTACATAGGCTCCCCGCCGAACTGCCGTCCAGAATGTGTTGTGAGTTCCGAGTGCGCACAGGACAAAGCATGTATAAAGAGCAAATGCGTGAGCCCCTGCCCGAAACCCTGCGGTGTCAACAGCAACTGTAAAGTCATAAATCACAGCCCAATATGCTCTTGCAAGGCATCCTTCACTGGAGATCCATTCACTATTTGCACTCCTGTTCCATGTAAGCACGAAGTTCGGATCGATACATTACTAATGATTTAGTACAATCGTTAATATAATATTAATTTTAATACACAATTTATTAACATTATAATTGTAATCAACTCAATTTTAATTTATCAGATGACCAACCGCCTCCAGAAAGGATCAACCCGTGCATACCTTCACCGTGCGGACCTAACGCAGAGTGCGCAAGTGTCGGCAACATTCCATCTTGTTCGTGTTTGAGTAATTATTTCGGCAGTCCACCAAACTGCAGACCGGAATGCTCTATACACTCAGACTGCTCAAGCGACCGCGCCTGCATTAGCTCTAGATGTCAAGATCCATGCCCCGGCTCATGTGGACTCTACACGACGTGCAATGTCCAGAACCATATACCGATTTGCACGTGTAATGAAGGCTACGTCGGAGATCCGTTCACAAGTTGTAAATTGCAAACATTACAAGGTATTTATTGTACTGTTAAACTTCATAGTACAACTATTATAAATAATAGTGAATGTGTCATGTAGCCAGGCAAACGAGGTGTAATTTTTAAATAAACATTAATTTCTCTACAATTGAAACATAAGCAGAACTATTTTTTTATTTTCTACATTCATTGTGTAAAAATTTGGAGATATTGATTTCCTGACCCGCCAAACCTGGTATACTGTACATTTCATCAGAATCGTTGAAATGTTTTCGAGAACTCGGTTACTAATATATTTATTTACATATAAAAATATTGCTCGATTAACAGAATTAGATTGACTTGTTTTACTATCATTTTAGTTGAGCCAAGCGTTGTGGACTCGTGTACGAACGTGCGGTGCGGCTCGAACGCCGAATGCGTCAACGGACAATGTCAATGCTTGCCTGAATTCCACGGAGACCCATACTTCAACTGTCGGCCAGAATGCGTTTTCAGCACAGACTGCGAACAGAGCAAGGCCTGTGTGCAAAGAAAATGTGTCGACCCATGTATAGGAGCGTGCGGACAAAATGCACTATGCCAAGTAGTTAATCACATACCCATGTGCAGTTGCAATACCGGTTTTACTGGAAATGCCTTTGTTGCTTGTAATCCAATTAAAGGTGTGTATTATAATTTGTATATAATATTTCAATGGAATACTTTTAATTTATACTACTAGTGAATGGAATATATTTAATACATAAACTTTAAACTCGCAGCAACGCCGATCGAAAACCCCTGCAGCACCGCAGTGTGTGGACCGAACAGCCAGTGTCGTGAAATAAATAATCAAGCTGTGTGCTCATGTCTGCCCACCTACTTGGGTGTACCGCCAGCTTGCAGGCCAGAGTGTGTGGTGAATGCAGAATGTCCTCAAAATCAAGCATGTTCGAAACAAAAATGTATCAACCCTTGTCTTGGATCTTGTGGCCTGCGAGCCGTATGCGAAGTAATCAACCACAACCCGGTGTGCGCGTGTCCCCCCACACAGACTGGGGATCCGTTTGTTGCGTGTACACCCATCCTAAGTAC
>DWEE01003883.1:0-10132 GCA_018245755.1 Parelbella macleannani
TCTATATGCTTCTAGATCAAATAATTTTGAAAGAACAACTTAGAGAAATGTTATAAAAGAAAATGTTTCGCTGGGTCCGTACGGGGGTGTCGAGGGAATAGAATGATATGTACGCGTAATGATATGCTTATAACATGGGCGGCGCAGGGAAAGCTGCTTACAGTATTGCCAAGTCCATGACGCCACAGTTAGGAGTGCGGCGCGCTGCGCCACCGGACGCCAGGGCGGGCACGTGGAGAGCCAATTTGCAGGATTACTGCCACTGCCAGCAACGCACCCGTCGCTGTTAGCTCGCACTCCGCCTTCAATAATACCTACTGATTATTTCGTTCATACTCGATACATTGCTTAATCCACTCTTGGAACAAAGCGTCGTTTCACGAGAAATAAAGGGAGCGACTTCAACAAAAACTGCTTAAATAAAAAGTGAATAAATATTTTTTCAAGTAGGTACTTCGAGAACAAATAATGTTTCTCAAATATATAGAAACATGTATGAAATTGATTGGCTCTATTGCTTTCATCCTATCGTTACCGTTCTACTGTTGAACAGGGGTTTCCTCTTTTAATGAGAATAGCTAAGGCAATAACTCACTAAGTTACAGAAACAAGCAACTTCAGATTTGCTAAGCGACCACTTGCTTACCCACAATAACTTCTACTGATACGATACATTGGGCTGCAGCTGATGCTCTAAGCACGTCATCCGACGGGGATGCAGGTAAATAGCAAGCGTCATTTGTTGATAAGTAAAAAATCAAATTCATCATACAAGCAATAGTTGGAGCCACCCCGGTAGCGGTAGCTCCGCACGTAGACACTTCAAACTTATAATATTACAAGTTATTGACATCGCGAGCTGCGCCCCTTGCGTCCCTTCGTGTTCACTCATAATAAGCATTTAGTTGGTAATCTGCGTCGCATTATGCCGGTACTAATTCCTCGCAACAAAGCCGAATAAAAATAGAATTAGTATAAATAAATAGTGCGAGTAACGTCGAGTGACGTTAAGTGCTTTACAAAAAGCGTATTTTGTTTGCCGTCGACGTGAGCTCCCGGCGCAGGCGACCCCGGCGCCCCGGTCTCCGGGTGCGCGATCGACCTTCAGTCCTAAAGCTACCGGGATATAGTTGAGTTCGCGCAGTGCGTCGGGATAATTAGCGTTAGAGTGCAGCAGGGGCCGCGCTGCCGACGGATTAAAAGATCGATGTGACGTCGGTGCGCGCTGGGAACATCATCACAATCGCCTCTCTGTACAAATTTTCGATATCATTTTTATGAACCCAGTATGGTAATCGAGATTCGCTAATCTCTTTTATTACTATGGATTCATTTCACATGCTGAAGGTTTAAAATGCCCGTAGTGAATACGTTAATTACTCTTGTAAAAAATTATGCTGATGCGTGTTCCCTCAATATAAATTAGGATCTCCAGGATAAGCTAGAATTTCATATATTATCTACAAATATTCGATCGTATTTCGTGGTTTGGTTACCAGTCCATGAGGTTCCAAGTTCAACGGCGTAGGTTCGTTTACTTAGCTCTCTTTTTTCTATATTGTTTAATGCTCTGTCTCAAGTGTACTTGACCTGTAAATTTGATTGTCTTTGTGAATCTTAAGAACGTCAACTTCACTCTTCTCACTCTCTCTCGCTCTGTTTGCCTTTTCACCGTTTCGTGTCCATGTCCGTGTTTCATGTCCAATTGCTTAACGTTTTACACGTTAAATGAAATCAAAAAATCTGTTTTTTTTTTCTATTTAAATGTTACTTTAAATTTTTCCTATATCTATAATTAAAAAAAAAAATCTTATATCTATGTGGGTATAGTATTATTGGATTTCTTACGTACTACTTAGACATGATATGGCGTCCACTGCTAGTTTGTGTCAAAACCAAATAATACAATAAGATTCCACTTGACACTCGTCCACCAAATACATGTAGGTATCCATCAACAATCTTCTTTCTGCTAACAATTATGTGACATTTTTGACCACATTCTACGCCGCAAATTTGATTTTTAAACAGGCGCTTTTAACCATAAAGTAGACAACGATAAAATCATGTATAATCCATAATTACAAGATTTTACAGGCATACATTTCACTTGTCTCAGATCGCGTGGATCTAAAGAGTGAAACTCCTCACTCGGACTCGGAACTCGAACACGAGCACGAACCGGAGCTGGAACCCGAGCCGGAACCTGATCCGGGCCTCGAACATCGGGCCGAGCACGAGCACGTGGAGCACAGCGAGCACGGAGAGCACAGCGAGCACGGGGAGCACCTCGAGGCGCTCGACGCGGGCCGGCCGCGCAAGGTAACTTGCTACGATTTGCAATCGCTTATTTCACAGATTTAATTGTAGAACAACATACGCTTAGGCTCAATTTATACCAAGGACATAATATCTTATGAATGTACACAAACGCTTCACATTAAAAATACCTATGTAAATCGGGCGCAACGAGCGATGCAGTAGTGTCCTGGCCGCCGGAACCTCCTCCTCCTCATTTGCCAAGACATATTCGCTAACAAGTTTTACTTAGCTTGCGACACTTCTCTTGGTACAGAGGTTTAGGGACGACAAGAACCATAGACGATTGCGGACGAGAAAATAATTTATTTTTATGCCGTATGTATTATGAGCTTGAAAGGGAGCTGAATGACCCGCCGCTACAGCCTAGTTGTCGCAAAATTCTAGGCAGCACACTTATTTGAGGTCGGATATAGATGTCCGTAGCCGTGACCATGACACCGGGGGTCGTGCACGATGGCTAGTCCGATGTCTACTCTATAAATAAGAAGCAGTAATATACAGGTGTGGGCAGAAGTAGTTGTCGAGCGGGGGAGTGTATGTGGTGTTGTGGTGCAAGCAGGTGCGTCGCAGCCGGACCACCTTCACCACGTACCAGCTGCACGAGCTGGAGCGCGCCTTCGACAAGACGCAGTATCCCGACGTGTTCACCCGCGAGGAGCTCGCCATGCGCCTGGACCTCAGCGAGGCGCGAGTGCAGGTAACGGCCGCATCCTTTCTGCTCCTTTAACGAAGTATTAAAAGGTATAAGGATAACATGTAATTAGTAGAATGCAATAATTGATAAGCCTGCACGAAGATTGAGCGGAGAGATTTAGTGGAAGAAGGGCCAAATATATCTGAGTAATAGAAACTACCAATGCACGCGACTGAAACCCCGCGTCGCGGCGAATGGCATTGTGTGACGAATCGGCGCCAATTGCGAATAGAGGCAATTACGTCCTTCCTACCGCACTATTACCTCCTTCTTACGTCTACTCAGGTGGATGCCGGAGGAGGGGCTGCTAATGGACTCATTTCCACACAATTAATTGCAATTAAAGTAATCGTGGAACCTTCGGATAAACCTAGGTTAATAAGTAATTAATTGCTTTTTAAATTATTTTCGTTGTTATACCCCAAAGAATTATATTTTCAGTGACTAATCGCTTCAATTTATAACAACGTGGCGTTATCCCCGTAGGGTTAGGCAGAGGATTGTAGTAGACTTTTACGTTTAACCGGTTACGTTTACGTCCCCCTACAGAATAGTTGTTGAGCCTATTGCCAAATTTATAATACTTCAAAGAACATTAAACGTTGAAATTAATTCCGTTATTTTCTTAAGCTTGCTAAGTGTTTATTTAGATCTTGGTTGGTGAGTACATGCATCGAAAAACAATAATAATCACGCGCACCAGCAACACAACGTCAGTGTTTTGTTGACAATTAGACGATTACATTAATCGGTCATAATAAATTAAACCTGGAGGCGAGGGCCTCTGTCCAATGTGAACTCTATACTGTCATGAATAAAGCGCACGAGTTGCATCCCCAATAATAGGAGCTTGCCAGCGCAGATCATATTATATCGCCCCTCGCGCGGAGTGCAGTGAGCAGCGATCTGCAAGGGACGCGCGCGCCGAGGGCTGGGAGCGAGTTGAATGTGCGCCTTCTCACTGGCTTTTATTGCCCGTGTCACTGATTGTTCATGTCTACGTGGATGTTTCATCCACTGTAATCCGCCGCCCCGTGCACTTGCCTTGCATCATGCCAAATGTTCGAGCCGCCTGATGGGAACACGACTTGTTAGTTGAAGTGCGCTTCGTTTCCACATGAATGGCGTCGTAGACATTTTCGTTAACATTCAGAAGTTATTACACTAGTGGTAATATCTTACATCTAATTTGTCATGCTGTTGACCTAGATTGAATAATAGGATAAAATATAATAATGTCCAATAGGGCAGTGAAGAGCAGCACAGATGCGATGGTTCGAATAATAAGAAAGACTCTTGAAGGCTGGTCGCGAAACTCGCTTTCTCGTTGGTATGTCGTAGTCTTAGTAGTTACATGTCCTTCCCACTCCTAGTACAGATGATCTCACCATGCTAAACCAGCCATCGAATTTCGTGTTGTGTAGTCCAGCGAACATAGTGACAAAAATACATAAACACCTTCCTGACTGTCGGCTTCTAGTTCAGTTTCTCTTATGGCGATTCAGTCTTGCATCAATGCCTACAGAGAGGTATATGGTGTACTAGTATTCAATCGGATGTTGTTTAGCAAGTGTAAGAGCTTCGGAGCCGCGGAGCGCCCGCCAGGTGAGGCGGCGAGCGCGCGGCTGGACGCGTGTAATTAAAATTAGCGGCATTGTTGGCGCTGACAATGCGCACCGATTGCCGGACGCCGGACGCCGGATGCCGGACGGCGCGCCCACTCGTTCGGCGCACGAGCGATCTTTACGCCATGCTGATCAGTGTTTGCTGTGGCCTAATGCACACCTAGTACTCATTACATCACTTGTGATCTGTGCCTCCTGTTACATAGGCTTTGTGTTTCTGGATCTGCTTCTAGTATGCTTTACCTAATAGGACAACATGATTGTCAATTATTAAAAATTTAGTACGGAACGGGAGTCGTTTTAAATCGTATGGTACTCTATGCGTGTTGGAAATAGTATTTGAGGAAAATCATGGTCCCTCTTCTCACTGACCGCGTAAAATAAATATGTGTCAAACTAGCGGCCCAGTGCTGTATTACATTTGTAGCTCTAGGTGCTTTAAGTCCGCTGCATTGTGAAGAACACAATTAATTCGACGTAAGTAGAAGTCGCTCGGGCGCCAGGAGGCGGCACAATGGGCGCTAATTCGCCTCCAATTAAACTCTCGCCTCGAATGCGCTAATGTTTGCGCGCACACAGCCACGCGCGCGCACACTGACGCGCCGCGCAAATTGTATAATGACGCGAGCAATCTGGCGCATTGTAAGCGACTCCTTCATCCGAAATAGCCTCTCATTATACTTGCATTTCGCTCTAATAGCACGAATTTGCCTCGCGACGTTTCCTGATGCGCGCTGGATTGCGGTTGATTGAGTAACATTTCTCGCTTTAATTACTTGGAAGCTAGCGGAGGGGCGGACGGGAGGGAGAGGCGTGGGGAAGGCGGCGCAGGAGCTGCAAATCCTCGCTGAACAGGCTGCAGGTTCGTTATGGTGCATTCAGAATTCCCTGATTAAAATTTGACCGTCATTGTCTCCCGCTCGCGGTGTCTCGTCTCAATCACTTGCACGGCTCGTACTGCGACGGGCGGGCTTGATGAATCTTATTCACGGCTAGAGAGCGCAGCTAACGGTTTTGCATTTTCTGTTTTGCACTCGACGCTATTGTTATTTATATTGCTTCGAATTCTGTATCCACAGCTTATAAAATATTAGAAGGACACGGTCTGATGGTATGAAATATGTCAGATATTTTAAAATAATAATTTGTTGACAAATCGCAAGGCTCTCTTTGACCTTTTATTATAATCTACGTAAGGAAAATTATAATTTGAATTACATTACCCTCTATCTCAAATATAAATGTTACATGCAGATCAATAGTCGTTCCTAAAATAATTTACTTGTATTCCAAAGTGTAACTGAGTAACAAAGTTAGGGTAAAATAAAATTTTAGTGCGCTTCAAAAATCAATACATACCCAAATAACTTTATAGCTTAAACTACTCGCTTTAGCATCAATATCTGACGTAAGCAGGAACAACCGTCGTGCACGTCAGACATGTTTCCAGTGTGCAATAATAATGTAGACGGGACCAGGGAAAAAGCCCGCTACGGGCCGACCAGCTGGACACTCTTCCTCCCCGACTAAATATCAAGTGGACGTTACACTTCCACAAAATACTATAAATAAACACTCAAACCGTTACAGTTTGGTGAGCGTAAGTCGTACCTATTTACGTTTAAAAAACGGAGAACCCCTGGTGCTGCTCAAAAATTGTATATATAGGTGAACTTATAGTCACATTGGCACACATCGCTCGCTCGTAGCCGTCCGCCTCGCCGAGACTACGAGTCGAGTTCCGCAGACATCATCCTTGTCACTCGACATTTCAATTATTTGCCCTTTCGCTCTTCGATGATCGATGCAGATTTGTGCATGAAGTGGGTATTACGACGTTTGGTAGGGGCCGGGGGATCATACGGGCAATCGAATCTGTAATTGAGTGCGAGTAGCGCCGCCGAGCGGGAGTTACACGACGAACAATGGTTTAATTAAGCGTGCTCGTAGCGCGGGCGGGCGTCGCGGCAGCTTGCTAATTGTCGCCTCCTCGAGCTGCCGGCCACTAAGTACTTCCAGCAGAAGTAATTTGACGACATCGTAAAGGGATGCATGGCTTCGCTATCAACCTGCTGCGCAAAGTATGGTACTGTGACAGCAGAGACAATATCGCTTTTAAAATTGTAATTTAAATATTTTGAACGTAACATCAAGCCTGTAATACTCGAAGGGCTAGGCAGAGGAGTGTAGAACACTCCCACGTTTCACCAGTTACGTTTAAGCTCCACCTTGGAATAGGTGGTGAGGTGAGTCTATTACCATAATCGGGCACAGATCAAATTAGAAAAAATACACCGGGCACAGTTAAGCTAGAAAAATCAATAGAAAGTACCCGACCCGGGATTTGAACACAGGATCTCTTGATCAACAGTCGCGCTTACAGCCATTGGTTTTATTTATTTTCTTTGTTGCTCCCGTTATATTTTCTTTGTTGTTAAAAGTATTAATTGTAATACCTTTTTATGCGTAAAATTAGAAAGAATTTTCGATCTTACTTTTAAAAACAGTATGAAAATATTGCGACGAAAGTCAGAATTATGAAGATTAAAGCCATATTTCGTTTTTTAGTCTCGGCGTGGTTTTTGGAGCTCAGACGTTAGGAGGACAAGTTACAGAAGTAATATTCTGACGAAAAAGTGAATTCGTGGAATCGCAGCGAACGGGTACTTACTGCGTCGGGCTTACCCGGCTGATTGGTGCGTCATGTTGGACTCTAAAGATTAATTATTGTTCGATTCATTAATTGCAAAACCTTCGTTATAAGTAACAATTGTTTAGCGAGGTCCAATATAGGGCTCTTTTTAGAAATTAAT
This sequence comes from Parelbella macleannani, assembly GCA_018245755.1. NCBI lineage: Eukaryota > Metazoa > Arthropoda > Insecta > Lepidoptera > Hesperiidae > Parelbella > Parelbella macleannani. Next base: position 7,455 of record DWEE01003883.1, read on the forward strand.
CGTAAATAAATATAAATGAACAGCCCCCGCTGGCTCGCGCCGCGCGTCTCACGCGCACTTGACGGCTGCAAATTGCTTTTAATGCACTTTACCACAGAGCGCACCGACACACGCCCCGCACACTCTCACCAGCCGCGCGTTAATAACAACCGACTTTATAACGATTTATTAAGATTGAATTTTAATTAAGCATCCAAAAACTACAACTTGAAAATTCCGAATGCAATCGAGTTTTTAATAAAGAGCTGAAGAGATCACTCGTTCTAACGGACACTCAACAGTCAACATGGCACTTGACACTCGAAGCCAGCCAGCATTGGTCTCTCTTCCCTTATATTATTTCGTATGGAGTTCCCGCAATCATTAACTTGATTGACGAATTAATTGGTTGCGATGATTAAGCGGAGTTTGGTTTGGAAAAGAATATTTTTAATCTAATCTGACAGTAGCTGCATCGTACTCGGCCTCGTTTTTTCTACAATCTCAACGTACTCAACGTACTCGTATATTTATGGCGGTATGTTACCGCCATAAATATATATACGAGTACCTAGAGAACGTCTGAATCTCATTGGATATCATTTCATTCATTAATTATAGGAAATAAGACATCTAATTTGAAGACACGGTTTGCGTTGTAAGCGATAGGTAAATCACGATGAATGGCGCCCTACGACTTCCTGAAGTCCGCTATTTGAATGTAATGTTCTCTAAAAAACGAATTCGTCGAGAGCCATCCGATTCGAAAATTGTAGACGTTTAATTCATTGGCCAATTTGAACGCTCTTTGTGCACGAAACGGACTCATTTCAGAATTATGAAATTATGCCATTTTCGCCTTCTCCTACAATGTCTTTTTATTAGCGCAATGCGGCTCGACTAGCTCAATTTGTTTCTATTCTACGCCTCGCGCGAACGACACCGAGCTCTGGGTAGAGGGCCGTAGGGTCGAGGTCTGGGCGGCGGGCTCCGCGAGCGCAAACCACGTATGCGTAATTGCTTTTCATTACGGCGCCATTGTAGTGGAGAGCGGCGACAAATTGCCGGTGATTACGCGATAAAAAAATTAAAAGTGCGCGCCCGCGTCCGAGACGCGCTGCACTTGTTTACATCGCCACGGTACGTCGGTACATAGGCTTTTGTTCCGTGGCGCAAACTTGAATTATGTATCGTATTACTGTTGACTTTATCACCCTCACCTTAAGATATGCCTCGATTAGTCTTGCCCTCAATCCGTACCCTCAGCGGTCCATCGTGCAATAGACTTCCGGAAGTGTTCGGTTTATTATGTAACTTTTGGTCAGCGGTGAATTGAGTATTTATCAATGCAGCCGTTCGTGTTCTTCTCTCGCTCCAGTAAAACTCGAAGCAATATTATTCTCATCGGAAAGTCGTCAGCATTCAAATTATGCATTAGACAGTTCAAATCGAGTGAAGTGAACCGAAAGCAGGGCGAGGCTCAGCTATAAGTTAGGCCATGAAGTGTGTTGTAACGAAATATATGTATTTTAATTTAATGTTTTTTTATTCAGGTCTGGTTCCAGAATCGCCGCGCAAAGTGGCGCAAGCGGGAGAAAGCACTAGGCCGCGACCACGCACCCTTCCTCCACCACGATCACGGTAATAACAATACCGGCCAACGTAAACCATACCTATTCTAACACCTGTGGCGCGAAGCACTCATATTTGGCAGACGCCTAATTTATTGTAGTCACTGCTCGTGTTGCAGGTTCTGTGACCATTTCAGAACTAAATACTGGCCCGGTAAATATACTATTCGTAAAGGTAATGCTAGTGACATAGTAGCTTTTAATACAAGTGGCCGCAACAAAACGTTTTGTAGTTGGGCACAGGTCACTTCAACGGCATTTTCTACGTTATTTTGTCTCGTATCTCGAATTCGCTCAGTTTAATGTTGTTTGATAAGTTTTGCAATTATTTATACCTGTAGTTTCAGCGCTTCTATATTGTTAACGGTTAAAAGGGACGAGAAAATCTTTGCGTAATGGACGGATAAACCTTGTGGTAACCTACCGTTTGCTCAATTACAATTAAAATAAAGTTAGTCAACGATTTATCAACTTGTTATCTACAAACACGCCACTGTGATGTGTTTACGCTTCAATGCCAAGTTTCGCGGCCCGGTGTACAATCAATCAATTCATTTTAATACAAAGTATCGCCATTAGTGAATAGTTGCGATCAATATAAAGGTGCTGCTATAAGATAAAACTTTTTAACATTAAACTTAATAAAATCAATCTGATCTAAGCACAGTGTACAATTTAAGCCTTTGAAGATGAAAAAGCTGATTTTAGAGAAAATAATTCGATTTATGTTACCCTCCGGAAATGAAATACGTAACGAGTTGTTATTGTATGCAGATAGAGTTAATGTACCGGGCAGGTGTGCACACAATCTTGTCACGCTGCCGACGCGCACACCCCCTAGCGGTAATAAATCGCGGACGTGTCGGTTGTTTGGCAGTTGACGATAATTGCCGATAATTACCGACCATTTACCGATACATATCGCCGCGCGACACATTAGCGCTGTCAAAACGGAAAATAATTTACTTTAAATGATATCTATCGTATCTACGTTAACGATGCACAATAGGTATCGCTATCATTATTCAAACCGCGTACGTCCACGCCTCGCGTCATGTTATACAGGGT
>DWEE01003884.1:0-10131 GCA_018245755.1 Parelbella macleannani
TTTTCACCCCTGAGTACAATGTTTAACATCTGCTCATTCAAATCTTTATGTAAATCTGGATGATCATATTTATTGATATTTGGTAATTCAGCTTGTAGTTTTGACGCGGTTTCAGATCGCAAACAATTCGTAAATTAAAGCAACGCCGGAAGCTGATAGTTTTAGGAATACTGATACTGATGCGGAACTATTTAAGATTCCACATTTTAGCTCCAAAACTACCGCAATTGCGAGATAGACTCGTGCCTAATTGTGGGAAGTAAAAAGATTTCCAGCCAAATCACTTATCAGTTTAATGCTGTCTCAGTTGGTACTGTACGGTTGGGGAATTTTATGTCCGAATTGGCGTAAAGAATGTAGAAGCGACTAAATGACCATTTAATGTATTTAACGGGTCATAACTCCGTCACAAATACCGTTATGTTGGCACGGCTCATTAATATAACAGATGTTTGAAGCACGACTGTTCTGTAAACACGTACTCTCAGTAGATATATTAATAGTACGGGTTGTTACATAACTGAATGTATGATTCTTCTAACTTTAATTGAATTTCTACTATGTCATTCTCTCGTAGTCTTAGATATAGCCAAAATAATTGATTGAATGTGTTTTTGACCCGTTCCATTATGATCGTCATCCTTTTCTTTGTTCCTCTACGGAATAATTGTCTCTTGTCGTAATAAGGATTATCTAAGCCTCAAGGTAAGTACAGTTTGGGAGACCAGGTCTTCAAGAACATTATGTAGGTGTACAATACTTCCAGAATGTTTTTTCTTCACCAATATAGCAAGTGATTTTTCAATCTTAAAAATCAACATAACATTGTAGAAGCTGTGGAACGTGCCAAGAATTGAGTCTGAGATACCGGAAGAGGAAAACCCAATTCTGAACCATTAAATTATTAAGCCAGGTCATTTCAATAGTTATTTAGATTTACCAATTGGTAAAAAATGTTGCGATTGATTAAAATGTTTTTAATGTCATGCAGAATACATTTTATCACTTATATGATCTATCAATTTTATTGTTATCCCAGATCATGAAGCACACTTTTTATTTATTAAAAATCAAACAATACACCCTTATTGTTTCCATAAACAATTTTCTTTCCACAACTTTTTTGCACGTCCTATATCTCGTGCGTGAGCATCTGTAGTAATTTATTTACGGCATTTGTAAGTAATACCTAAAATGCAACATAACTATTAAACGAAATTTTTCTATGCGTAAAAATATAATATAAAATTAATGTTTTTGTTATCCTGAAACATCCAACAAGAACAACGAACCTTCTCAAACAGTATTATAATCCCAACTAAAACACAATTCATCCCGAACGCGAAACATCCCCTAACGAATGGCGCTGTACATACGGGCGGTACCCTTTAAAACTAAACCCCGGGATTAACCAATCAATTTTTCATACATCAAACAAGTAACCGAAAGTAATAAATCTGGCTAATCGAACAAAATGGCGACCGGATCCAATATCCCCAGTCTCCCCGAATAACCGCATCAATTGTTCACCCGGGCGTTCGTTAAACAAATTAATACCTAATTGCTTCTCCAAGTTGAGATAGCGATGTGAGAATATTTCACCCACGGATAGTCCCACATGTTATTTTATTAGAAAAACTTCTTATACTATGCTTATATAAATTAAAATTTTTAATTTTATACCATTTACAGATATATGTACATAGGTACTCAATAAATATTGATATCAATTTATATTAATTGCTGATTAGTTTTGAGTTTTTAGTGTACAAAATTAAATAAATAAAATAAATAAATATAGGTTCGTATCTTTTAACACGTAATAAATATACAAGCACATGTAATTATTTATATATTCACCGAAGATCTATACATGAGAAGAGATAAGCGTAATACGGAACTTCAATAAGAGAGATAAGGTTTTAGTTTATATGTCAAAATTTCAATGGACTTATTTAAAACCAGCAATTTGCGCAAGACATTCAACAAGTAAGTGTTCAGGAGCCATTAATATTTAAACGTTTTTTGATTGGCTTGACATTAGAGGGTAAAACAAAGTAATTGAAATTTAACCCACTTCCTGTTGACCAACTGACCCGAAATTTGGCACATCTTTAGCTGTGCTGACACCACAATTATGTATATTTAGTATTTTAGTAGATCCAACATTGCCACTGGTACAAAATCTCATCGTCATCATCTGTCCGTCCTCGAATTGATTTTAATAATACGATGGTACGATGAGTTAAATGTTATAATTCCTTAATAATAGAATTAGACGCTACACATACCTACGCGTATGAATATCGAGAAAGTCCCAAACGCGACGGACTCAATGATTGCCGGAATTTGCTTTTCCTTTCTTAAAACGTTTATACCGGTGAGGGTACCCAAACATCTATATTCCATTCAGTACATTGTACTTCGTCGAGAGTATAGGGACCGGTTTTGAGTGTATCTGGCTATACTTCATTGGGAGCGTCTGAAAAGAAATTCGAAAGATTCACGCAAATCCGATTTCCCTTTGATTAAATCGAGAGCAATTGATTATTCATCTCTACAACGAATCGTGGAGGTGGAAACCGTTTGAATAGTATTACGGTCCGTTTATACGACGAGCTGGTTTAGGAATTAGTTAAATATATCCGAGACGGTAGATAATTCAATTTAACGGTAACAGCTAATTTCGGTCTAGATGTTAAAATTTTGGACATTCATTTATAGTAGCAGACGCTAAGTCGGATATTAAATTTTTCCAATTTATATTACGTTTCTCAATATTCGAGAATATGCGAAACGTGTATTCGAAAATTATATCAAGTCAGACTAGCGGTAAACGAAACAATAATGGTAAACCGGGTAGTTGGGACATATTGGGGGAGGGGGGGGTTAAAAAAATTGTTTTGGGCTAAAACAAATTCCTTAGTAAAAATTCGTTTAACCATCGTTTGAACCCAGAAAAACCTTGGGTTACATAAAAATCTGGCTGCACGATTTTTGGGTTTGAAGAAGAGAAGCGGTGAAGGTTTTAAGGATTCGCACTGTATCACACTCATCTACCGGATATGTTTAGTCCAGATGATATGAATTTTCAAATATCAGTACTCGTAAAAATGTTCCGAAATGACTCAATATTTAACTTGCAAATAATAATAAAGTTTTTGTTATTCAAATAAAATATCCTAAAGCAATAATAATATTATTATCTCGACCCTTCCGTATTTATGCTTCTCTCGAATTGGATTGTTGGATTCCCCACAGCGTTCGCCGGATGGCGCATGTTTTTTAATAAGTTGCAATCCAACCGATAAAATCCTGGAGGAAATGTAACCAAGCGACACAATTTCTGTTGAATCCTTAATTCGATATGTTGATTGCATCCAACATTGTCTATCCTTGTAGAGACAAGTGAACTGAGAGTCATAGTCAGCGCGACTGTATTTTATTTGCTCGCAAGCTCGCTTGATTGCAAGTACCTGAACTAATTTGCGTAGTATTAGGGCGTACTCTATGTAACATTGTCTGATAAATATGAATATAGTTTTAGTAATTAAACAATAACATAACTATCAATTAATTAATTAATAACATCACGCCTGTAATCTCCGAAGTGGTCGGCAGAGGTGTGTACAACACTCCCACGTTTCACCAGTTACGTTTAAATCCCATGGAATAGATGGTGAGCCTATTGCCATACACCGAGCGCGTATCTCCGAAATACTATTAGAAATTCTAAATTAGAAAAATCTGATAGTACCCGCCCCGGAATTTGAACCCAGGATCTCCCGATCGGCAGTCGCGCTTGTAAGCATTCGGACAACGAGGCAGTCAAGATCAGAAATCAACTGGCCTATAAACGTACCTAAACGGTTGTATAATTTGTACCGTGTTTTGGCTTCAAGGATCCGGAATATTGAACGAACATAGTATGTGATTGGTATTGTGTGTACAGCTCGCTGAGATTTTTATTCGATGAATCAATCAATTTCAACATTCATGTTGTCGATGCGCACGATAAAATTGTTTTACGTACATATATAACGTAAACAAGAGGCAACACTACCATACATGTTTTTATTCTGACGAGCACAGGAACAATTGATAAAACAGGAACATTTTAACAAAGAAGATTTATCTAATAAAATATTTTTTTTTAACGTACAACTATCATGAATTAGAGCATATTCCTCTACGTACACGGTTTCATCGGTGATTTATAATACTTATATAACATTTATTTGTCTTTTTGTAATTGGCTTATTAATTGACAGCCTCGTTGGTCGAGTGGTTGCAGGCACGACCGTACTGCCACTGTTTTCTTAACTTGGCATTCCAAATAGTATAATGGATTTTGGCGTTTGTGCTTGGTGTATGTTAGTAGGCTATATAATAAGACATATTAAGTTAAAGTATTAAAAAGTAAGGTTAAAGGTAAGGTTAAAGGTAAGGTTAAAGGTAAGGTTAAAGGTAAGGTTAAAGGTAAGGTTAAAGGTAAGGTTAAAGGTAAAGTTAAAGGTAAGGTAAAGTTAACTTATTGTTAGTACCTTGGATTACTAAAAAGGAGAGTGAATAGGCACTTTCTAGGCGAGCGTGCTACATCCTCATCAGATCGTATTGCAGCCAAACGCGAGCCTATATCTACATAAAAAAGTCATATCATAATTAGTAAAAATTCTGAGTACTACACTCCTCTGTCTATTCCTGCTGGGAAATACAGGTGTGATGTTATATTATTTTAATTTATAACACCTAATGATTCGCGTTGATAAAACAAAAAAGCTTATTCATTTTATCGGAAGAGAAAATTCATTGTCATCTTAAAATAAAGTAGTTCTAAAACAATAATAAAAGTGGGAACAGCTTTTCAATAAAATCATCTGAAGCTGGGTGTGAATCAAACCAAATAAAACATTACGACATTTATAGCAAGCTGGTACTTAAGAAATTTGTTTTGTGATAAACGACTGTCCGTTGACGAGTTAGATTAGGTAGACAAATCAGTAGACCAATGAGCGACTGCATGGATAATTATTAGAGGGTTTTATTAGCGCCGGATATCGCATGATATATTCGTAAGGATCTTAAGAGTCGAGGTACGATGGGCAATTGCGAATCAAAATATCGTATATACAAATTGCAGGCGACTATCGAACATCACTTTTAAAACTAAATAACGTTAAAACTTTCTTCATGTAAATGCCAAACTATAGGTAGGTACTGGTAATATGAAACAAAATTAACAACGCCGACATATTTTCTGATAATGCGCTTCACGCCAGGTATATATACATTGAAAATCGTCCATAAACTTGTATTAAAAGTAAAGTGTCCTGTTGGAATAATAAAGACAAAAGACGAAGGTAAATGAACATGTACGGAGCAGCGCTGACTCTCGCGACGTACATATATCTCTTAAGACATTTATCGGTACCCCGCACCCTAATGCTGTTAATGTGACCGAGTGTCTCTGGCGGCCAAATAAAACTTTTTAGGCTGTTTATTAGATATATTTCTAGGTAATTCGTGTATGATATCAGAAAGAGGACTGAAATAATTGTATTTAATGCTATAGCTAGTATTTTTTTTTCTATTATATCGTTTAATGTTACTGGTGAGTGAAGTAAATTAAAATTTAGCAAGCTTGCTTATTGCAAACGCGTTTTGATTTATGTCTAGTGATAATAGTGACAGTAGTGGCGAATAAACAACATCATCAGAACGCAAAGAGAGAAGAAACTGACAGACAGGTTAAACCTTGTTATCGTTCTACTATTGGCAAAAAATCTCCGCTCAAAATAAGAGGAGCTATGTACATAGTTTAGAAAAAATACACTTAATTTTGGTATTATTTTCGAACCAGATAATGTAGTGATTTATTGAAATGTTTATTTTAATTAACGTGTTCAATGATAGCTGTAAAAGTTCAATATTTAATCAAGAAAATGTTCCATTACATACCAAATCTATATAAATGTAGACCGTGAGCTGGCAATCGGTAACACAAACACACAAGACAAACATCCGCTTCTGGTATCATCAGGTTACAACGCGAGCGAGTAAAGTTGAGCGAGTAAATTTGAGCAATGACGCCATTAAATATCTGTTTCAGATCTAGCTCACTATGGACAGGGAAATGGATTTTAGGTCGTGAATACGGAGCATTCTTTATTTATCTTACGATTTAAAATTCCTTGTTATATATCTGTTAGTGTTGTATACGTGTTTAAAGTGCGCGTATATTAAATGGCGATAAACTAAGTGATAACATTATTATTGTTAGCGGCATTCGTTTAAATAATAAGAACTGACAATGAAAATATCTTTTCTTTTTAAAACATCTCAAATATTTGTAGACTTTGTTTACATCTAAGCAATATCATCACGTCTACTTTAACGTATCTATATAGTTGACAGCTATTGTTTACTGTGGACCACATTTGTGTTACTTTACCGTAAGGATTCAAAATTTAACACAAGAACTTATTGGAGTGCGTGGAAGAGTTAAGCGATGATGACCTTTTATAGTTTTTATGTATATATGAAACAGATTCCTTATCAGAAAGAGACAGCCCCAAGGAAAATCAATTGGCACGCTATTGTACTAAATTCGTGAAATCCATATGAATTACGATGTATATTTTTTCAAAATGTTTTTGAAGACACGCAATTTCTTTTGTAATACAAAATCATTTCATGAGTGGATAGTCACACACAGCGATGTGATCCCAACCTCGGCAGAGCGTTTTTATGGTCATCAGACAGCTGAGAAACTATGATTACATATTTATTCTTAAACTATTATGTGTGTTTTAATTACATATTATTAAATAAATTTAGTATATGTATGTACTCGTATAATAAATATTTAGTATTAGATAGTTGCTAAAATAAAATGATTAGGTGTTCACTCCAACTTATCATCACCTGGGTTGACTAGCAGAGAATGCCACTTGGCATTAAGTCCGCCATTTGTTACCAACAATGAAGGATAAATAAATAAGAAACTGCCTATACAAATTTCTAAATGTATACGACCAACAAATGTTTTCCTTAAGAATCGAACCCACAACCATCAACCCAGCAGTCGCCCTCGCTAAACATTGAGTTACCAGTTCAGTGGACAACCCAATGAGGCATGAATACAGCACGTGACATATCATTTATAAGCGGATAACGAAAATAATTCAATATTGGATACGTTTCGAGTGCTTGCGTCATTAATATGATGTGGCAATTGCTCATGGGCATTCTTTTGCGGTGTATATCGCTCCCTGGCCTCTGTCAATTTTAGTACCACCGAATTCAGATAACTCTTGGATAGTTGACCGCTAGTAGCGACACAAACTGATAGACAATAATAATAGTAATCTCTTGGAACATCGACAAACGGCTATCTGACCCTAAACTGAGCTTCACGAGACTTTGTGTTATGGTAACGAGACCTCTGATAAAGTACATATTATATACGTATGTAAATACTTATATAGATATATACACCCAGCCCCAGAACTAATATTTGTGCTCATCACACACATTTGTTCTGGGCGGGAATCGAACCCACGACCCCCGACGCAACAGCCCGGTTCACTAACTACTGCACCAAGCGGCTACTCAATCCTTTTAGCACTAACGCGCAAAGGATCTTGTCGAAGTTTCTCGCATTTTCAAGAATATGAACATAAATAATTTGACGATAATATCGGACCCCTACAATCATTTTAAATTACCTACTAAAACCTTTAGAATCAACGCTAGGCATCATTGATTTACTAACACTCAATATAATATACAGTAAAACCAGAAATATTTTTTGACATATTACACGAACGTTTTAATGAAACTCCGCGCAGAACAAAGCTATTAAAATTGTTAGCCGAATATTTTTTTTATATTCGCTGTAAAAGTTTTTATCAAACACAAAGCCAAACTAACCCTTTTTTATATCTAAACATTTTTCTGCTTTGCCTCGCCCTGTCGCTATGTTTCACTGCCGTTGCATTTTGAAACCCGTCAAACGGCTGATTGAGCGCTTTGAAACCCCATCCGTTATGCTATCCGCTTGTAATACCATTGTCGCAATTGACGTTACTTATCTGTGGTGAAACTGTTCGATCCATTTTGAACTAATATTTAAAACTATACATCAAAATAGCAAACTAGTGACTGGTCGCGTATACGAGTATGTACATACATTAATGAATGCATATTTTTGGTTAAAATAAGATTCAACTGTTTATTAATGCAATAGTTATCGCTCTGATTATTTAATCTTTCTTTCATCTCGTTTAGAGGAAAAATGACTCAATATATTTACGACTAACTTTAATAGCACTTGAAGATGATTAGGTACTACCATCTGAATCTTAATAGGGTTTCATTTTTTACTTTACAAATATATTAGCTATATGTAGTATGCGTATAAATATTGCTTTATAAAGTGTTTAAAAATAATCGTATAGTAGGCAGGCTTAGTAAAACTTCAAAACAGCAACGTTCGTGAGATGTTGTATACCGACATAATCGTAAAATAGGCAAAAAACGTATTATGATTTGCCAACAAATCAAAAGCGATATAATATTCAATTGGAGTTCGCGATATCCATTAGTACAAGAAATCTTTGGTTAACATTGCAAACTTTAAAATTCCATTTGCATTTCAATTCAGAAGTATTAAATTAAGTGCTTGTTAGATCACAACCGGACGGCTATCAAATAGCATGGGCGGCATTAAATACAGACAAAAATGTAGAATTGACTAAAATAACAAATTGACTTGAAGTATGTACGTACGTAACATCACGCCTGTATCCCCGAAGAGGTAGGCAGAGGAGTGTAGTAGGTACAAACTCACGTTTCACCAGTTAAAGTAATTATGAGTTAAAGTAATTATGATTTAAAGTAATTTTTATTTCGAACCATGTACAACAAAAAACTGAAAAGCATAATATTTAAATTACCATTGATGATTTGGTAAGGCTTTTTCCCTTTGATCGTATTCAACCAGATTAATGCAGTATTCCTATGTTTGGATTTAACAAACTGTACCACATTCCGGACATCTCCATCTTTCATTATGATTATGAAGTTAGAACTAATTCTAATTATTGGGGATGATATACCCGTTGCTTAGAAATTAGATTACCACTCCAGACGTGTGGAACTCAAATGATGGAACGCAAATCTGACTATAGAAAATTCTGTGTGCATTTTTATAATTAAATATAACTATGACACTGGTAAATTTACTGTTTCTCACTTAAAATTTTATCGCTCATCGTTTGCCAGTCAATAGTTGAACAGGTGAATATAACTCACATTTCTTCGCTATCTGAATAGATACCAGTCTTAGAGTTGATTGAAAATTGGTTTTAGATCTGGTATTATATTAAAAATGTTCTGTTGGAAAGGTTTCTTTAATGTTAGTGAAGTTTTTATTATACCTCAGGTAGGCAATTTTTCGATCGAAAATCGAAGCATCAAAGCGTCTATCAAAGTTCAGCAGTAATCAGCGTTACGAAAGGGTAACTTTTGTGTTTATGGATAAATACACTTAGAGGAAATCTTCATTTAATATTCACCACGTTTAAAATTATGTAACAGTCATAGTCCAGTGATTTGGATACAAAATACCTACCTACTGTTCTCGAAATTCGTTTATATAATCAAGAAAATACTTTCGTCTTCAAACGCTTTATTACCTCCATTCTTTTATTTTATATTCTACAAATACATTACATCAAATTTTGACATCGACAAGAAAAAGGTCTTAGTATCAATTCAACTGTCAAAGATATAATACAATATTAACAATCAATTTTGTCAGTCGTGTACAAAATGCGTGAATCAATTGTTCATTCATAAATAATGAGTATTTAGTAATACTTATTATTCATTGTCCAGTGGTACTTAGCAATACATTCCGGGACTCAGGTTTTCGAATGTACGTATGTGGCTTTGTCTGTACGAAGTTAGACGCGATTATTTATGACATAACCTAGAGGTTTTATAATTATTTGTAATCCATTTTGAGATATTTGCCAATCTACATTTGGCAACGTTGCTTATCACCTTAGTCGAAGGACTAAGGTGATAAGCAACGTAGGTATGGGTAGGTATAATGAAAAGTCATTA
>DWEE01003885.1:0-10131 GCA_018245755.1 Parelbella macleannani
TTATAAAGATCGAAAGCAAAATATACTTTGGGTAGAAAAATGTTTTGTAAACGATATAATATGTAATTCGTTTCACTGTTCGTAGCTAAAATATATACATTTTCTTGTCCAGTAACGCGACAGCAAGCGACATGTGGTTTAACTTTTGAAAAATCGTTGTTACTTAAAGCTTTATTTGAAATGCACATATCGTAATATTTATATTATAAAAGCGAAATAAGTAAAAAATAAAACTTAGAAGAGATAATTTGAATATATTCAGTAGTTTTCCTTGATGTGCGCCCAACGGCACAATTCTATCATTATCATATAATTTAATGTAAAATTTATTTCTACTTTCAGCCTGTAGTAATGCAGTGATTGCCGTTTAAAGGCTTTACATTTAAAGGAGAGTTTAACGTAGGGGCACTACCATTGCACTCTTTGGTACCTACACATGGAACATAGAATTAAACATAGGTAGGTACATTGTTACTTCCATGTTTTACATTTTCTAAAATGACATATTTTTATGTAAGTTCCGATTAGGTACCGTTTTAGTGGTTTGATAACTGGGCGATTGCAAACTATTGTTTAGAAAGTTTTTGTATCTCATGCTTTTTAGACCTAACGTCACTTACTGTAACGGCGAAGTAACACAGTGAGGTAATCTCTATACCTCAGAGCTATAAGCTAGCAAATAAACGAAAGATGTAACTACTCTCGTGCTAAAAAGAGACCCGTGTTCAACAATAAGGTACAAATGTACATGCCCGGGAAATAACCAGAATAACATCTGATCTGTTATATACCTAGCATTTCAGTTTATAAAGGCGTACAAAAGCAAGATATGCAAAAGAGTATATTCGCACGATTGGAGAACACACGTATCGCCATCTATCGGAAAATACTGAAGTGTCGAAACGAAAACGATATTGTAAATATTTGCTTACATAACATGCATATGTCACCCACACGGTATTTTCATAGTTTTTGGCGCAATTGCCTAAGTTACTTAATATTATATCTAATTTCGTAACAAAATGTCTATCGAGATACGTAATAGCATTACGTTGCAAGTATATGTGTATAAAGTTCGCTGTGTATATTGAAGAAAAGTTGTTTCCATTCTGCGGTGAAAGGTGCGCGTTCGCTGGAAAATTTTTGCGTTCTGTGCGAAAAATTTTGGAAAACATGAATTTGAATTTTTATGCTCATATAATTATCGTAACGATTTCAATCGCGGATGCATTCTTTCTTTTTGGAGGTACGGCAATGGTTAAATATAAATATGTATCTATAGTAAAGTGAATTAATTTTTCATTTATGTTACTAAAGTGGCATATTTAAGTGATGTAAAATTCATTTTTATGGTTGCTTCTGTCTGTGAACTACATTAAATATCAATATTCACTTGTATTTCATTGCTGTAAGTTGAAATTCTACTTTAATGTTTCGTCAAGGTGTTTATTCTGGATGCGTAATTAGTTTTTCTTGTGGTTGCTCCAGATTTTTTTTCATATTATATTACTGTTATGGTATCTGTAAGCTCAATAATAATAATTATTAAAAGTATTTTGACGTGAGCTTTTACAATACAATAATTGATCACACCGTAGAGACTCATAGATAACATATATTAAAGACTAATTTAATTGTATTCTCATATTTCTGCATTCATTCATCATCATCAATATTACAGCTTTTTATCGTATCACTGTCGGACACGGGTCTCTTTTCAAATTGAGAAGGGTTTACGCCATTCTTCACTACGCTGTCCAAGTGCGGGTAGACGGCACAAAAAACTACAACCTATTTTTCCGTAAGCTGTCTTAGCATATAACTTCGATTAGCATATAAGAAAAAGCAAGAAAACCTGAGTATTTTCTGAACATGAAGTCAAAATATGCACATATATTATACCGATCTATTAAAGTATTTTGCAATATAGTCAAATATTAACCCAGAAATAATTTGACATAACAACTTTAAATCTAGGCTACATACGTATTATGAGGAATTCAGTTTGATGGATTGTATTTCACATCCACATGGTGCCGCCAGATATGACGGGTATTAATGAGTGTCGGAATTTGCATATAAAAGTTTATTTCGGTGCTCTGATAATGTCAAAAAGCGTATATATATTTTTAATGCCTCATTCATGTTTGTATCGCGTTTGTGCCATTTATCGGAACATACTGTTGATTAAATAGGGTTACGTATAAAGTGCTAAAATATATCGAGTTTTATACTTACTTTTACTTTTATTAATAAGGCTATATACCAACAGTGGACACATTTTTTTAAACATTGTTGTGAGAGTAAAATAGTAAATATTTAATCTGAAATGTTTTATGAAAAGCATTTTAATGCTTTGCTTACATTAAACGTAATCCTTTCAAATTAGGTCAGTCTCTTTAATACGTTTACATTCACTGCTGTGGCTTGCGGATATTGAGTTATAGGTTCCGAGGTTTATGTTTTGGGACTAGTAATATTTCGAGTCATTTCATACGAAGTATCAGTCTTATTTCACGATACATTGTGTTCTATAAAGCAACTTGTTCATATTAAGCGTGCTCTGTGCTAAATATGACTTCCAATCTTGAAAACGAATGTAAAATGATTTTCTTAACTTAAAACGTTACAACATCAGCTGATCTAAGTGAACTTCTTGATTTAGATAGAAAGATAGATAAGAATAACAAGGTAGATAAGTAAAAAAGGTGGAAAGATTGAAAATGTTAGGAAAATTTAACTTGGTAATTGGTGTTGAAAAATGGCTATCCTTAAATTACAAGGTGCTTTGAATCTTACCCCACTTGAACAATAATTTCATTAAATTTCAGAGCAGCCAGAGCCCGTTTTATTCTGCATTAAGGTGTGCCCTTTGTACTGCTCGCCGAGGAGACGGCGTGATGTCGGTGAGTTACCTAATATCATTTGGGAGTAAAATAGACAAAGGGTGGATGCCAGGATGAATTGCACTAAAATACCGTTGCTCTATATAAAGCTATAAGAAAACAGTATGAAAGTAAGGAAATTCTTTTGCATTGAATTAAATTGGTGTTGATCTCCGTAGCATTTTTTTTAATAATCAGTACAGTTTAGACATGTCGATTACCATCAATGCAAGCCGCTGAATAAATACTCAAATTATTATGCCTAAATAAAAACACATGGAAAATTATGTGCAAGAAATATGTAATCATAACTTGAGCTACGAGATACAAAAATATATATTTAAAATATATTATTATGCATATTGATTCTAATTGTTTACTTTTAGGTCCGTCTTCTATCTACTGGGACGAACCTCCGTTTACATCACATGAACAAATCATAGATGACTTCCCGACATTTCCGGATCCGTACTTCTTCTGTAAACCAACCAAGAAACCACAAACAACAACCACTACTACAACCACGATGGCGCCGACAACAGAAGAACCGACTTGGATCTGCATGGTTTGCATGAAGAAATGTAATTATCCGAGGAAAACCTAATTAAATCTAACATTTAGTTATCTGTGCCTTTAGTTTTAAGGTCATTAGGTCTACAATAGACGGCTCTCGCCAGAAGAATGATGTCGTTAAAAGGTCGTTTCAAACAGAATAAGAGCAATCTCAGTTGACTAGAAACGAAGACCTAAATAAACTAACAAATATTCGGGGCGATTCGTGGTACTCTTGGCAACAAAAGGCGAAATATTCTGACCCTGCTTCAAGTTTCTTAAATCTAATCCTGGTTACTCTTGCAGTATACGGTCACGATTCTGTTAAATGGTAAATTTTGTGCCAATCTTTTTACATTATATTATTACATTTACACTTAATTAATCTTATATTAATTCAGTAATTGGAATACATGTAAAATGTCGGTATGTACACTCACCTTTAGATTAAGAGCCGGTCCAGATGACGCAATTTACGAGCAATTAACGTAACTAGAGTACCGCATACCCTCAATCTTGAGCTTTACATACATATAAAGACAATCCGTCAATATGTTTACTAACTGTTTTAAATTTTCTCATGTCTGCAACTTATCAGTACTGCCGCAGGTTTCTACTAACGACCGTGGATCTAGACTTCGCCCACTTATTAGGCCTGAAGCTGGTTAATGAAGCAGGCCCTAAAGTTGACTGGTCCTTTCCGCATTGGAAACTGGTGACACAGTAATTGGCATGTTACGAAATCAGTTATCGTAATACGTAGATCAATGACATCTCATTAAAACTGAACTTAGGATAGCAATAGATGTAGTCCTCATTCCATGCGACATATGACGTAGCTGTCGTAAAGTGGGAACACTTGCCTATCCCTACGGGGAAATACTGGCGTGGTGTTATATTATGTTAGATTTAGATTAGTTGATAAATTTTCGTTAGGCTAGACTTGTTTTAAACTGATTTTGGGTTAGGATAAAATTCATTAAAATTTGTCGAGAAGTCGTGAAATAGTTAGGAAAAGTTCATAAGTTTATTTTATTGAATTGTTTCAGGAGCATGATTTTCATTAATTTAAGTAGCTTTCTGGTGCTTGTCTAGCAACATAACAATTTTCCTTCCCTTTTTTGTTTGGTAGCTATTGAAGAACTTTAGTGTTATCAATAAAAAAAAGATTAGGAAAAAATGGGCAGTTCATTTAAAGGGTAGGTGTGGGTAGGGTGCATTTAAATAGGTTCAACTTAGTTGGACTGCACTTTCTTAAAACTTCAATAACCTTACATTAAGTGTACATATCGTAGTACTTTTTAGAATAAAGCCTAAGTGTATAGAAGCAAAACTAAACAATATGTATGTTCGCAATTTGTTCAGTAGTTTTTGCAGAACGGCAGATCTCTATCATTTTATTTACGTAGATACAGATTATATACAAATAGACGAAGATGAAACAGTTCAGTGTCGTTTTCAACGGTGTTTATCAATCGATTTTTTTGTGTTGTTTTGTTGTTTGTGAAGTATTGACAGGTGTTGCCATATAATTTTAAGAGCTAAGTTTTCATCTATAGAAATATAAATTATAGAAATTTTATCATACATATATCATGATATCTATTATTAAAATTATATAATAATATTCGTTCGTTTTTTGAATGTTATAAATGTTAGTAATATTGTACCTACATACTATATGAACAAAAAAACAATGTATAACAATATGATATTAATAAAATTAACTTCGATTTTTTATATTTATTTTAATTATTCTATTTAAAAACGCCTATTAAATGTCTCATAATTAGATACCAAAATTATCGCACGGCGGTACTGAATAGTGAGACGTAAAAATGTACGACACATTTATCTTACAAAGCGCCAATTGGAGTAAAATAGCGTACGAATATTATTACATTCAGTTGTAGGCATCCAAACGAAAGTATTTGTTACATTAATGCGATTAGTATATCAGTTCAATGGTAGGTACAGTTATTAAAGCGAGTTTATTAAATGGCTGTTGTACCACCCATCAAAACGTGGTGTGAAATACAATGATTCTTATATATGCAATTACGTTATTCGATTACAACTCTTAACAATATAATATAAAGTGCTATGTTTACGAATACACAGTTATATAACGCATGAATACACATTGAATCGTGATTCATATTTACATTACAGTATTTAGTAACGCATCTTGGGGCATTATAACAAAATCAGGCAACTCCGTCCCACATAATCTTAGCCCTAGTATTTTGACATAATCGTCTCCTTGTTATGGTCGTGAGTAGTGATAGCTCCGGGACCCCTGGGATTTAAATCTTGACACGTAGCTTCTCGCTATGACGTGCGAATACAATATAATGTGCGAATACAATATAATCTTGAATTGCTAGCTTTCCATATGAGAGATGGAAAATATTCTGACGATACCTACAAACCTCAGAGTTGTATAAACTTTTCGTTAACTGTGTGCTCGTGTGCCATTTTGCACGTCGTCTCTGACCTATAGTTTTAAAACTTCCTATTACGCGAGGAGCGCCGTGAATAGTAATGAAATAATAAAAGAGTCGATCCTGATGGTGACTATAATCTTTTCGATTTTATGAGTAGGTTTATTAGGTAACAGTGGTGGAAGTCCGTTGAGGGATTTCGGAATGACGAAAGACAATAAAATACTAAACGATCACCAATAATACGGAACTATAAAAAGTATAGAGTACATGTAACAAACATTCATATGTAATAAATATACCAGAACTGAGGAGAGGCCGCAAAACAATACGCTTCGAAAATCTTGAGATGAATTGGCCATTCAGAACTTGCGGCTTATTGTCACTCCACCGTCTCCCGTTTTATGTTCGTGACTATTTCATTATAAACTATTTCCGCATAAACCGTAAAGGTTTCGTTACATTGAGTAATACTGTTTCGTCGAGATACTTTACGTAAGTTAATTTTCGGAACAACATTTTGCTTGCGATGTTAGGATGGAAAGGAGAAGGAGTTTGTTTACGGAGAAAACAGATATTTAATACCATGTAAAGCTAGGAGGTATTGTTTAGTTTTCCGTATTGTTACATGTTTAGCGTCAAAAGGATTAGTTTTAATATCGTTGGACCGAAAGATTGATAAGTAGTTATCGAACGAAGAGGTTGTAAAGTCTGCGATGGCTTTAGATATGTTACATTATATTGATCGTCAACAACCCTTTCTGGCTTTATCTCAGAATGACAAGCACCCAGGTCATAGGCTGCCATGCTGTCTAAGTGCGAGTTGGGTAACACACGGGTACCTTGCTCGTATCATAAACCAAGACTCTTAGTCAGTCTAAAATTATTTATTTTTATTATTTAAATTGAAACTTTTTACACGTTTAAGAATCGTGAATCCCCTTTTGAATTATAATCACCACAGTTTGGTCGACTATCTCTGTGTTTATTCAATAAATATTTATACGCTTATCGTGTTGGTAGCAATGGACCCTTCAGTTCATTTTATTGTTGGTATAACATATTATGCTTGACATATGAGTATGTTAATATGGTCCGCTGATTTAATTCGTATTAACATTTATGTTATCTGTGGGACCTATCATTGTAATAAATGCATTAATAACCGAATTAACGAACTCTTTGAATTATACGACGTTTCGGGCTTTACTTTAGTGTTTATTAATAATTCAAGGACATTAGATGTTGACGATCGGATTATGTTTTCCGACTGTGCGACTTCGCTTGACGTCTTCCGAGTTTCCCTTGGGAATGTGATATGTTTGTCTAGTAAAATATCGCATAATATATTGTATACTTACCGTATAATATTAGGTACGTTAAATAACATTATCTCATCACAGTCGTTAGAGACGTTTCTGAGAATCCCATTCGTATATGCTATATTAAATCCATGCTAACAGGGTCGGGTACTGTCCTTTGTTATGAGTAAAATCTGATATCACTGTATGGATCATTTAGAAAATATTGTAAAATTTAATGTTGTAAATCGACCCATATGTTATCCCACTGTTGGAATATGGGTCTTCTCTCATATTGAGAGGGTTAAGGCCATGGTCTGCCACGCTGGCCAAGTGTGAATTGGCAGACTTCATACAACTTAGAATATTTTTTTTTGTAAATTCTAATGTGTAGAGCTGTAGAGGTTTCCTCACGATGTTTCACTTCACCGTTAGCAAGTGATATTTAAACTTAAAACGCACTTTTGTAAAGAGGTGCGCGCCTTGGATTTGAACCCAGCACCTTCGGAGTGACAGGCTGAATTCTTAACCACTAGGGTATCACTGCTACAATTTAATGTTACTCAAGTTAAAATTGGGATAAATCGACAACGTCGTTCAAAAAGCCCTGAATCTCTAAATATGTTCGAAAGCATTAGCGTCTTTCTCAAGAAATTTGACATTATGCATAAACGTATTATATAGGTATAGGTACATTAATGCCTTTTTATTAGTATTATTTATTCTAAAATTTAACTTAATATGTCTTAGGGATTGCTAACCGAGAAACTTTCTAACATCTTTACATGTTTAAAATTCACACAACAGAAACACCAATTAAAAACTGTACTACACACTTCGTACACGTCACTGTTTCATCAATAGCATTTTTTTTAATTATTCCCTGAAATGTTACTCTAGAATTTCTGTATTCGGCTGTGGTCATACTTTTTAATTAAAAATAGTAGTTCAGGTTTAATTTTTAATCTCGCTGTAGAATCGTAAAGCTTCGGATTGAAGAGAAGGTGGCTTCTTCATAATGAGCTTTGTTTGACTGTCTACCCAGAGCTATAATTCTTCTCTACGAACAATGGCAACTTGATCGTTAAAGAATTTTATTACCACAAGGACTGATTCTCAAGGATTGTATAACCCCAGGGAAAAGACTCGATATTGCGAAAAGGATTTACGATGCTCGAACCAGTTACAGTCAAAATAACTGAACAGTGTTCCGTTGAGCTGAATACTTGATATCGAACACCAAACCAACAGTACATGTTCACACCCAATTCTTTATCGTAATTGATCTTGAAAACAAGGAAAGAAATTGCATAGAAATAATAACGAAGAACTTAGAAAACAAAATATTGTAAGAGGAATCAAAGATAAACATTGTTTAAGAAACTAAGAAAGCAACCTCAACAACCTCGATCATTAGTGAGTCAAATAAAAGATATCTTTTATCATCAATAAAATCAATCAATCAAAAACTAACATGAACAAGAGAAAACCAATGTATGATAGTAAAACAAAGTGTCACCATAGATATGTCGAACAATGGTACAAAACTTGTATCTCAAAAGGATTACTTTGATAAAAAGTGGTTGGGACGAAATGATGCTCCACATTTCGTGTAATCGTGTGAAATGTTTGAGTAAATCTACCCGCATTAAGCCGCATGAGACTGGACTTCTTTCGGAGATCCGTCACAGTTGTGCGACACTATCCCCGAGGATTAGGGATTAAGATGGAAGGTCTTGTGTTTTGCTGTCCACACCGTTCAAATGGAACACAACAGCTGGTTAGTGGCTGGATAAAGCGCGTAGCTTGCGCTTCCTCTGTTGGTTTTGTAATGAAAATACAGTATCAGTACAATATCAGGACATTTTACTTTCGTGAGGATTGATTAAGATGTGTCTGTCACAAGTAATTAAGACATAGAAGGTGTTTCTGGGAAATACTTATCGTGTTTTTAAGGGTTAACCGGACGATAAGCGACTAACAGATGAATATGTGTACAAACGAACATAGTTCAGAAAATCGTAATGTATGCGGAGTTAACGTTTTAGCAATAGAAATACAAATATGCCTTGTGGCCTTTTTCTTCCGCCGACTTTTTCTCTCTGCCCCCACCTTCACCAGTTTAAAGCCTCGAGAGAAACCCTCGAGAATTAGCTAAGCTTATATTTTTAACAATTATTGTGTAAGCGTATGTATGTACGTATTTTATTCAATTAGATTTCCAAACAACATACATATGACTGTTTTCTTCAAGACATAACTCCTAGTCACTCTCGCTAGAAATTATCGTATATGTAAGAAAATAACCGGTCGTACAGTCGTTGGTAACATTTTATGTAACAAGATTAAAATAACACGGAATAAAATCCGCAAGAATTTCCCTGTTCAAAGTAATCCTGTGAGCGTTTTTACAACTCGTCGCACAGAGAGCGAGTAAATATTGAAGCAAGTAATATAACTGGTGTTTGGTTGACTAGCCTATTGGTCTAGTTAGTGGATCTGAAAGGTAAGCTAGGGTACGTGGGTTCAATTCCAACCCGAAAGTAATATTAGTTTGGTTACTTTCTCACCTTTCTTACCTGTCATATCATTGCTTTATACGTAATTTTTCTTCCAACTTGCTACCTATTCGCTCGCTAGTTATTCGTCTTTTGTGTGACAGTGGCTTTTGAATGAATTTGCATTTCAAGTTGTTATGAAGTGCCCGTTATCAAGTATATCTATGAAGTTTGTTAGTCGTAATATTATGATTGCATGTTTTACGCACCCATTTATGCTAATGTTAAGCTTTTACTTTTTACTAAGATCACTTCGAATTCCAAGGAAATAGTGATAGCCTAGTGGTTAAGCATTCAGCGTCTCATTCCGGGGTGCTGGGTTCAAATCCATGGCGCGCACCTGTCTACAAAAGTGCGTTTTAAATTTAAATATCACTTGCTAACGGTGAAG
>DWEE01003886.1:0-10131 GCA_018245755.1 Parelbella macleannani
CTCATTGGGGGAGGCCTATGTTCAGCAGTGGACTGAGATAGGCTGATGATGATGAAGTTAAAACGTATTGAATTAAAACATGGATCTTTAATGTAACCTTTTCCACCACTCTTTCCACACAATTCGCTCTACCTGTACTTAGCGGAAAGAAAAAGAGATTAGGCGTTAGTCATTCTACCGTTCAGTACTTGACCGAACGCTAAGGGTTTAAAATGAATATTATATCAACCGATCAAGTAAATGTTGATTTATTTCTGTTGACTATAAATTGCAACTGCTGCGAGATATGGGTTTATAGTTTTCCAGAAGCCCGTCTTCGAAATCGCCGCTGAGCCACGGCAGTGCTCGGAATACATTAATATTTCATCTACATATAGAATATTTATTTCATATGCACCACACCCATAATCGTATGCACTTTGTAGAGCGATAAATATCCTTATATACATAGTTTAGTGTTATAAGCAAGTTGTATATTTTATATATTGATGACAAAAAAATAGGAATGAAATATTGGGGACACTAAGTAGGAAAAATTGATCATAATAGTGTACAAATATGTAAAAGAAAATTGACTTGGTTTCTTGTCAAGGATCACGTAACAATTTGAAATTTTATTATCAATGTAGTTTTTAAGTGACTTTTAACTTTTATTGTATCATTAACAACCCGCAATATTAGAAGGTACACAACCGAATAGCAAGGGTAGTCGTTAGGGCAAAGATGACATATGAAAGACTATATGTTATATCAATCTTAAGCAAATTTGCGGACAGAGCCATTGTGAAATTGTTTCGGAATTAATTTACGACGCGCAAAACGAACACATGGAACGTAAACAACACGCGTCGCCGCCGGGCCGCGCTTTGTTTACACGTTATTAAGTGATAATTAAATATTCAATAAATCAATTCGTTGTGCGCTGAGACAAAGTGAATATTGAGTCGAGCGTGTTGTTTTTATGTGAATATCAAAAGCGGAATGTCGCACGAGCTGTATTAACTTCCCGGGCATTAAATCACAGAATACGGCGTCTTATTCTGGGAGAGTCGGTGCCGCTCCACGTTGCGCCGCTGCATCGAATCACTGGAAACGTTCGGGACGTTGAAAAATTTAAAGCTTTTATCTCATTTCGACCAGGAAACGCGTTATTTATGTGGCTGTCTCATTGGCATTGTAACCAAGAGGACAAAGCTAAGTCACTGGGTAGGTGGGTAGGTAGGTGGACGCGATGCACGATGTTCCAGTTTCTAATTAACTTCTTTGTTATAGTCGTATTTGAAACATGTTTTTGGGGCATGCGTGCGCACCATCCCGTCGTACACTCACATTTCCGTAAAATTTCGCCTTCGCGTGAAAAACTCGACGTCCTTGATTCAACTGTGCTGGTTTACTAATATTAATGTTACGTATCTGGTGTCTTTCTACATACATGCCCACTGTAATTTCTCTGGAGGAGGAATATTAATAAAAAATAATCGTAGAATCGCTGAAATATATGAATTACGCGAATGGGTGCGTAAAGAAATTTAAGACCCGATTAGCGGTTGAAGACACCGAGCTATAATTGTGGCGATATTTTAAAATACTTTGTGCTAATTTCGTCCGGTGCGGATAGTGGCGTGTATAAATAGACCGCGCGTTGCAAAATACGTGGCCGAGTTATGTCAGAGCGTCGTTAGCGCGCGCGAGGGAGCGCTGGTGTTCGCGCTGCGCCGTGACGCGGCAGCCAGCTGTCGTCCTGCGGCCGCCGCGTTGAAATCTAGACAACCAGATGACAGTCCGGCGGCGGTATATTTTCGCAAGGAGTCATTGTAAATCCTGGATTTCCAGTGATATTCTCGTATGTTCGAAACGATATGCATGTAACATTATATGTACATATACGTATATATTTCGACGGTTGGTCACCGATTTGAACATGATCTTTGACGTCGACTGTAAGCTTACGACTAAGGACTTAACGTAAAAATATAAAACCTATTTGTGACAAAATTTACGAGTGAGATTCAATCTTACTTAACGCGGCGTGGGCGAAGTCGGGACAAGCGTTCAGTACTGCAATAGACAAATGCGTTCCGATGTGCATAATTGAAAAATTGCGAAGATCCTGTGCGCTTTGAATTAAAGTTGACGTTCGTCATCTGTCTAAGGTTAAGATTGTCTGATAACAGATTTGAAAGAACAGCTTCACTTATTTCAGTAATACAATACATTTATATGCAAGCCTTTAGATTTGCGACAAAACGTACTCTACAAATAGCGGCGAGAGACAACTTTGTCAATTCGGATGTTTAGCTGAACAGTAGGACGCTTTCAATTGGACATTGGAATATTTGTCTTTATACTCGGGCAAAAACTCAAAAGTAGTACCTTTTACGAAAGGAACAACGAGAGGTAATGCTTTGCCAAGAAATAACAATGTTTCGCAAAGAATTTGCCGTCACGTTTCGCCAGAAGCGAGTGGAAGCGGGGCACGTGTCCTGCTGTACGAACGTCTGCATGTATTGGTTTAAAGTTGCTACCACGTGACTCGCCTACTTTCTTGTTGAAATCAATCCACTCCCACGCGATTCCTTGTTGTGGCAGGGAATTACGAGAACACTTCGGCAACTCGTGTTATATTGGTTAGTGCTAAACACAGAACACTCACTTCTCTCTTTGCATTCTTAATAAAGTAATAACTGACATTACCGAGGGACATTACAGCATCATCAAATGATAACAGATTGTTACGTAGGTTTATATTGAAGACTTTAGTTTGTGTAACAATATTTGATTTATTAAGCGTTCTAGCATAATTTCAAGTAAAAATAGTCTTGAACAACTTGGAATATCAAATATTACACAAGGAAACAACAGTAAGGAAGAATATACTGAAAATGTCATCAGTAGCGGGGATGTCAGCGAACGCGTGAAATGTTGCAATCTTGCATAACAGATCAATTTTCAAGAAAATTATGGATGATGCAAAACAATTTAACGGCACGATCAACGAGGCGTAGGGAGCGAACGATAATCCATTTCAAATTATTACGCTGTTGCTCCGGACGCAGCCTTATTATCTCTAGATAATGTAGAGCAAAACGTTCCATTTGCTGGAGCGCGGATAACACCAGTATATAAAACAGGCGTATAAAAGTAAACAAAAGGCGAAAGCGGGTCGATGGATGAGAGTTAACGAGCGTTTTAATGCTTTTTTTATTTTCGCTCCCATTGGAGGTCGTTTATTATGAAAGGTTTACGGTTACGCTCCGTAAACCGAATTACGTGTGTTACGTTCCCGACTTGTTCACGCCTCTACGCTATTGTTTCCCGTTCCTATTGATTGAGATGTGAGACTTCTTGCATAAGGGTCGCGTCCACATTAAATGGATATGTTTGCTTAACAAATTTTCCAAACGATTTAATTTCTTTATGATGTAAGATTTCGTTTGTCACTTTGCTAATTTTACATATAAATGATGGTAAGCAGACGTGTGCCTGATCGAAAGTATACACTAACGTTGTTTTGACTGTACATATAGATGAGTACAATGCCTTAAAATATGTTGCAATACAAAAAATTTGAAGGAAAATAGCAAAAAATATTATTGATCAACCATTAAAAAATCTAAACATATTATTGGAAACTACTATTCTGCGAACAAATTCCACTGTAGCTAATAATAGGTTTGACTCTGAATCACTTTTGAAAACCAATTTCACAAAGTAATCGAGATGGAGTAAACAGATCGATTCCGTATAAACTCGTTGTTCGCATACATTCCTTCACAATGGATGTAGGTGCGTGTGTGTGTCTGTATTTGCGAAGCTGCGTGTGTGTGTAGTAATCTTTACTGTATGAAAATAGACAATTATCGAGTTCGGTTGTACAACAATGGCTTCAGCAGTCGACGTCGCGCGTGCCAAGAGTGCGTACGCGAGTAACGAGTTCATGTACCAGTCAAATGAGCTATTATGGAGTGCTTTATTTATCTGTTTTGCGATTCATTAATATTTTCATCGTTCAGCGATAAACGCTAAATTCATTGCTGTACATCCTTATGTACATCTTATCTAAACTTTTATGCATATCTTATTTAAATCCCACAAATCAATAATACGCCAGATCAGCTCTTACATTACAATTCCATGAGATATTATATGAAAATTGAGTAGAATTAATAAGTTTATTAATACTATAAATAAACTTAGTACCTATACATGTAATCGGTGAGAGACATTTTTATAAAAGGCATAGACATCGATAAAATTTTTATAAGTCCGTTCACTTAGACTTCTTAAGATTGCGTTCTGAACGACATTGTCTACTTATAAAGTTTATTTCATTACTCCGTTATTAATAAAAACGACTAAACGGAACGTTTCACTGGATCTAAGCGGCGACATAGAAATCTGAAGCTATAATTGTACCGACAAGTGAGATAGATTGTACACTTATTAATATGTAGAGATTACTATATCTTCGGGCAACTTTACGCTCAGTTATGTTGTAATTCAGGCAAAGACTGTTACATGGTAAAGCGTACTTGGTTTTATACACATATCTAAATGTCTAAATATGCATAATTTTACATCCAAACATAAGACGAGAAGTCGTGCTCAAATATTTTTCCTGGCAGCAATCTGACTTAGAAGTTTTCGATGATACGGTTCTTAGTAACTACATTTTTTTACTATTTAATTATGTTACCGACACAACCACATGCAATATCTTAGCAACTCACGGTGCCCAGTCCCACGTACACAAACGCCGCGGTACACTTCTGTATATACAGCTAGCATCAATCAATCCAACAATTTCCAATGTTATCAGTGGCGTCATCTTTAGAATGTATGTTTATGATTAAATACTAAGATTGCCATAGCTGATAGCGAGCGAGTTGTATTCATAAATCGCCTAACGTAGGCGAGTGGACGGACAGCGGCGTTCACTGCACGCCACCTCGCCCCACGGCAACGAGACCTTCCGACCACGCTTCTAATTAATTAAAACAATGCTAATTGGATAACATTGTTACCTCATAGCCGGCGCTAATTTACGCCGCTTGGACGAGCGTAACGGTTCGATCCACGGCGAGCAGGAGATGGTCCGACCTCGGTTTTCTAAATTTAAAGATTGCAGTTGAATTGAAGTTTTTGAATGATCGCAGAGCATGCGTTGCAAGAAATTGGGTTATAAGTTATTTTCGGATAACGGCATTCGCTAACAATGCTTTGCAATAACCGATATATTTACTCGTAAGTATACATAAATAGAAAATGTTATATTTCTTGGTCGTTGTAAGAGTTCAAAATGTTT
Organism: Parelbella macleannani; assembly: GCA_018245755.1. Taxonomy (NCBI): domain Eukaryota; kingdom Metazoa; phylum Arthropoda; class Insecta; order Lepidoptera; family Hesperiidae; genus Parelbella; species Parelbella macleannani. The sequence continues at coordinate 5,306 of DWEE01003886.1, forward strand.
AGTGCGTATGCGTGAATCTATTCTTCCATCATTTCGCCAAGTCAGAGTTCAGTATTCAATAAAAGAAAAAATTTAATTAAAATTATTAAACGAATCATGAAAGAATAAAGTTTGGTCGATAGTGTGAGGCGACCTTAATATTGAAGTTACCGATTTCTGAACAAATAATAATAAAATAGGAAACCTGTGTTTAATAGAGCTGTTATAATTAGAAAGTGAATACTAAAACGTACAATTGCAGTTCAAAGCTAATAAAATTACCATTTATGTCAAAGAGAGAGAGAGACAGGGAGAGTACAGAACCGTAAAAGTTTCTAAAACAAATACAGTGCTTCACCGATAACGAATAGGGAATTACATAAAGTAAACCGAGGAAAGCTTTCGCTTCCGAGAAAATACAATCACAATATGCATACAGGAAGTGGTATCGAGTTACTAATGCAGGTAACAACAACAGCACTCAAGCAACATTGCGTTCGGAGAATAATTCGTATATAAAAATAAAACAAAAAAACTGAAAATTCTTTTAGCGGCTAAACATAAATAACAATAAGAAGATAACAATAAATGCAAACTCAGTTTAAATTTTACACGAAGTCGACGAATGGCGTTCAACATTTTTGCACAACACACTCATTTCTCGATCAAAACATGTTTAGGGAACATTCTTTCTAGTTTCATGGGAAACGCGTAAAAAAAATTGTTTGTTTACAGTAATTCTGCAGAGTTGATTACCGCAATACAGCAATTCTCATTATAAACGTGATTGAAACTTTCAGATACAGGTAATGTTGTCTATCCTAAAGGGTAATATGAAACGCATAGATACCTCGTCCATTGTACCATTCTAATATTTGAGTATAACAATTTAAATATTGCTGCTAGGCAGCAAAATATTTGGCGACGATTAGATACAATAAACTCATAATTGAGAATTGAACACTGACTTTCGTTTGTTACTGATTTGTTTGAATGATAATCACATTGGATCAGTAGCTTTGCTCGGTATTCAATTATTGTAGGTACTAATGATATCAGTCAGAAGTTCCAGCTTCCTTTATTCATACAGCGTTACTGCTAATTTTATCTTTAACAAAATCGTCTCTAACATTTGAAAAACTATTATTCAAAGTTCTATTATTTTCTTAAATAACGAACCTAAAAGATGATATTGATTGTCAGTTATTTCATTTTCCGATCAGAGTTAAAAGGCTATGAAACAGATTATATCATACAATATATCTGACTAGGCGTTCATAAATCACAAAGAATTATCCTTCGTTAGAGACGAGTCACGAACATAAAAAGGTTAATCACAAGGATCACAATTTTATTCACGATTGGAATCCAATCGGTCGCGCGTAGGTGGCACTAAAATTCTCTTTAGTCGTTCCATGAACGTTGATAGCGGATATATCAAATATACATTATGTCTTATAATTATAAAGAAAGCTTGAAAGTTTTCAATGGAAATGTTCCTACAATGTCTTCAAAATGTTGATAATATTCTCCACGGTTTTATATTTCGAGGTTTTGTCTATCTGGTACTAAAATATAATTAGTTTGTGTGATACCAGTCGTCTTGCTTGGACGACTATCAGAATTTTAATATGTGTAAACCTAATTAATTTCTGTAAAAGGTGCTGGTAAAGGTACTCCTGTATTATAAGTTAGTTGTAATTAAAACTTTTAAGCTTCCTTGGGAGGTATCCTCGAAACGCTATGAAAACGGACTCTTTAAGAAAAGCGTCACTGTGACAGGCGTAAAGTCATTGACATTTAGGACATTTTCATCAGTACCTATATCCAATTTCAGCTCTAATCTGAGCACTTCTTCAGAATTCTATAGACGACAAATTTCCTAAATCTTCGTCTACTTATCGTCAAATTAAACATTAAAGCAGAAATTTTATCATTTATTTCAAATATTCATTTCCTTTCCCCAATAACAGTGAACAGAAATCCAATTTTATTAATAAAGTTTACAAAGTCAAACAACTCAGGTCGTCGACCCTAATTGTTCAAATTGAATTTACCCTTTTACATATGAACTCGAATTATCTCATTATAAAAAAGAAAACGTACAACTGAAAATACTAGTATTTTGATACACAGAAGGTGACATTCGAACCCCACAAATTCTTTGACAAAAGAACATTTGCTATGGATGCTACGGTTTTATAAAGTAATATATGACTAGCTATGATTACGTCAAAGTAGAAAGAATGATCACTGTGCACAACCAATGAGTCATAGATACTCAATGCGTCAGCAATGTTTTTTAAAATTTTCCCAAAGTCAAAAAACTGAATGTTAGGTTATTCTCACAATCTACTTTGCCCTTCAGAAGCTGTCGAGTCCTGAATAAACAAAGCCTATTTACGCAACGACTGGCATAATAAAGATCTATCTTGGATACAATACATAAGAAACTTCCTTTCGGATCGATGACCCCGCACAACCCTTAATAAAACAGTATGTAACACAAAGGGTAATTCAAAAATAGTGTTAAATATAGACTTATATTTTATTTCCAATTAAGAATAGCCTAACGCAGTATTAGATTTAATGAGTGAGCATTAACTATGTGCATATAGTCAATTAGCTTAGGAGGTCTCTGGAAAAGCCATTCGCATAGAATATGCTTATTGCTCCTTATTATTTAACAAAAATTAAGCTATTTACCCACTTAAAGACGATAAGGCTAACAAAGTTACGAAGAAATCTAAGTTTTGTTTTTCACTTGGGATTTTTATGATTAGACGTCGAACTAAAACCTCTCACAGTTCGTCGTCAATCGAATTCATCATTCACGCCCCTGAAAATTTTCCATCCAAAATTTACATTTGTCGTACATAACGTACACGCAATATCCAATTACGTGCCCATTTCCAAAGGTACATTGAACTTTCGTAACTTCACGTTGACACATACCGTGGAACCCTATTTATTTACTTTGGCAGAATAACATTTTCACATTTTATTTTATTTTCTTTCGTAAGCATACGTAAACGGAATTTATAAATAAGACCACTATAACTTTCGTTGTGCGCTTCGTAACAGAATTTTCACACTTTATTAAAATGTATTTAAACCAGACTCAGATTTAACTACGTAACATCATGCCTGTAATTCCCGAAGAGGTAGGCAGAGGAGTATAGTATCAACACTCCTACGTTTCACCAGTTATATACGTTTAAGTCGCCATGGAATAGACGATGAGCGTATTGCTATACAGCCGAAACGAAACCAGACTTCGAGTCACTAGGATTTTCAACTTACAACAACCCGATAGTACCCGACCTGGGGATCGAACCCAGAACCGCTCGATCAGCAGTCGTGATGGCAACGACAATCTCGATGGAGTTGACCTCCAAAAGTTCCGCTGTTACTTTTATGAAGTTGGACTTTCTCCGTTCCATATTAATTCCACTATTCAAAGGAATGGCTAGAAATAACACGTTTAAATATTGCACCAATTCGGAAATTATTAAGTACAGGTAGAGTGAGTTATTCTCGTTGCAATTAATTTTCACGACACATTTAAGAACTGTATCGATGACGTCGCCTGCGTCATAATCACATTTGAGCGATAAAAGGCGTGACGCACACAGTAATCGCGTTGACGGCTTCTTTTATGGCATATAGGCTCATCGCGACACTGCAGTCTGTCGCCCTTTCTTTTTTAAACTGTTTTAGGTACTATGATGCTTGTTCGCTTGATTTATAACCACTACTTGAGTTACATAAGGCTCTTTTCCTTGCTTGCGTCATCACAACTAACAATTACAGGGGCAGATATTTATTTACCTTTTTTGGTATTGGAACGACGAGCTAATGGATATAGCCGAAGGACGCTTTTATTTTGGGTAGGTATAATTGTCGTCATACAAAACGTGAGGAGTTCATGTTATAGTGCCAATATTTTCTGACAATGTGAAGGACGTGGGCTCCAAGAAGAACGACTTCAGATTTGTATGAAATCTAATTTAATAATAAAATAAATCGATAACTTGAAAATTTTGGATCGAAAATGTTAAACGAAAAAAAAGGAAATGAAGAAAGAGAATACCAAAACTCTATTGCGAGATCAGAGCACATATCCCGAAATAACTCCTTACAACCATAACTTCACTTTAGCCCAAATTTATTACTGATAATATGCTATTTGTCTGTGAGCGTAATATGAGTTTATTAATCAGATCTCAGTAATAAACAACGGTGGGTAACCTCCTTATGTTCCGTAACACAAACAAATCTGTTTACGTACAGTCCTGACGCAAAAGCGATGGTACAAAATTATCCAATGGTAGAAAATATCGATCAACTATGATATCCTTTTTGTCGGCAAAACCTATATATATTTTTCGATATAGGTAAAAAATCAACACAATCACAATTTAAATGGTTCTTACAATCCTTAGTGTATTGCACGTCTACAAGAAAACATTTTTATGGGTGAAAATATTCTTATCTCGTGTAACAAGAAATAAAATTGGCGCCGGATGTTTATACATTATTTAATGAAATTCTCTACAATTTCGTTCGTAATTGAAAAATGTATGAGGCTGTGACAGCTTAGGACTGAGAGCCTATAAAAAATGTAAGGGTTCTTCCTTGGGCATTAAATATAATTTTACGAGTGTTATTTCAGCAAAATATAAGTAAAATTCGTGTGTACATATGTAGTCCGCGGGTTAGAATTTCCCGCTAAAACCGTTGTTAATGTAACATCTTCTATTAATAGACGAGTCGGGTGGACGTAATTCAATTAACCATAATAATATGACTACCAAGTGCCCGCTTGTTACTATATATTACTCAAG
>DWEE01003887.1:0-10130 GCA_018245755.1 Parelbella macleannani
ATGCAAGTTTTAAAAAATCTCATGTGAGATTGGCGAGAAGAGGGGGAGGAGCAAAACCTCACGAAAGTTTACCAGGCGGGAGGGAGGGTCAAAAAACTCTAAAATTACCTCACGTAATTAATAGACGCCCCTTTACTTTGCAGGTATCTTGGAACATCTTCACACACCTTCTGATCCTTAAGTAGGCAAAACCTGTATTGTGGTAACAAGACAGCTAATAATGTTATCATTTTACAGAATAAATACTAGTGCTAATTACACAAATATTAGTCTAGTATGAGAAATGAAGCCTCGAATCCTGGTGGTGCACTCAGTTTCACTAGCTACTGAACCCATGGATTAACCAGAAATATGCAACTTTGGACTAGTGTGTATGTCTGTCTTTAGTCTCTATGGACAGTCCATTACCACCTCTCTAAATTTAGCACTTTATAACAGTCTTCTTTGTGTCTTGAATCAAACTAATGAGGGTTGACCTACACTCCATTTATGTTACCCCCAATTAAGTCACAGCGTCGACTTCAATTAAGGAACTTTCTACCTTCGCGGTTATCTGTCCTACGCATGATGTAGCCCGTGAAGGATGGTTTTATTTTAGATCTTTTAAAAAATACCGACGGGTATCACTGCTTAATATTGTTTTAAGTATTTGAACATTATTTTAATTTTCGTTAATAAATTCCCAAATACGAGTATGTATGACGTGCTGTTTGTGGATACTGGTAAATATGTTATTTACCTACAAATCAGACCATTCATAGAATTAAATTAAACTATGTGTACTGATACATATGTATCTTCGAAACCGGCGTGCACGTGAGAAAATGATGATTGTAGTAGAAGCACAATGGCTCTGTTAGGATAGAGAGATTTGGCATTCGGTGCTCTCAGTTTACCCCGTAATCGACCTGGCGTGATGATTCAGTAGTAGTATGCAGAGATGTAGATAACCAATGGTGGAACTACGAAATTGTAATTAAAACAAACTATTCTTGTAAAGCAATCGTCGAAAGCTATTAACAGTTGCGTACATCAGAGCGAACTTGTTCGATCAAAATTCATACCAATTAAAACAGAAATTCAATTTGTGTACCAAACATGGCGACCACGCATTGATTCAATTGTCGTACATTATTTGGCAAATTATTAACAATGCGCAATAACATTGCATTGAATGAACGTTATTAACTTTAACTAGGTCACGCCAATCTATTATACTGTGGTAATTAACAGAAATGTAGATATGCACGAAAACTTTTTCATGTATGTAGATATAAACGAAAACACGAAATTTTAAAACAACTAGAACTTATTACCTCTCCTTACAGACCTAACGTGTTTATTCCATATTTATCACTCTCTACATACATACATGCAAGTGTTAGACACTTATATTTCATCAATATGTCATTTTAATTGCGCTTATCACTTAATAACAACATGATATTGTTTAATAATCTCTTATGCTTTTTACGAATGTTTTGTTTTATTCTATAACGATCTGTATTTTGTTCTGTATGCAATTAACCTGGAATTGGCTCCGCTGTCTATTCGACAATTTTAATAATAATGTCCTCAATCTTAGGAATCATTGTTAGTATACCCTGTAACATATTAAGTTGGTCTCTTTGATCCACGCTACGTACACGGTCCGAAAACCTTCCAATGTCCTGCAACTTTCAGTAACACCTATAAAGAGTACGAATGGTTTTTGACGCTGATCGATCTTACAACTGACGGGCATCGTGTTGATAAAACTGGCAAGATACGAGTAGGTAGATCATGACAAGTTATCTCTCCTTATTTGTCACATTTCTAAGTTTTGAATGCATTGGTGATAGTACTACGTAAATTCATTTTGTATTATCTTTCACAAACTAAACCAGACAACAAGATTTTTTTACTCAAAATCATGTCTATAGTTATTTACTTATCGAGTACGAATACACGATTCCGATAACATTCATATATCTGATAGACCAGTCAGTGGATTCTGAATGTGTGAATACAAAGGTACTCTGAAGAAAAGAGGGCGTTATTTTCTTATAGAAACAGCGTTTATTAATCATTAATGATCCTACGAACCATCAAAACATTCTCTTAAAAATTATTAGATATATGTCTTTACAAATTGATCATAATTGTAAACACCGCTGGTATGATGTAGAATTAAAACTTACACAATTAAACACAGGCGAAGGAAAACGCGGGAAAATTGAGATAAGATTAATCTTCTGACTACTTCTCGGAAGAGTTCGCCGGCAACTTCGAGAGATTCTTACGCCGTTCCTTTGAACAGTGAAACTAGCGTAATGTTGCAAATAAGATACTAAGAGCAGGCCTGAATGAGCAAATCATGACCAATTATTAATTTCATATGCATAATTTATAATAAAATGTCAGCGTATGAAGTTTAATCTTAGAAGAATATTCGAACATTGGGGGAAACATTTGTGTCATGAACTTTTGAATCGAGCTCATATTGTCGTGTAGGTACACTGAAATCGGAATTGACTCGCGAATTCATTACCTAAAACTATATCATCGCTCATCATTAGCCTGGCTAAGTGGCAAGTGCTGGACATATCCCTCCCCTGAGGGTTTTTTGCACATAATCCCTACCATGGGTATGCGGGTTGGGAATCGCAGAGCAAAATCATATATGTAAATAAATTATTTCCGTGCGTCCATTTCCGTCCGTTTAAACGCAAATTAAAATTATTTTAGGTTAGCGGACCAGGTTTTCGGGGGAAATTAGGACGGTTTGTATTCATTTTAAACAGTATAGCTTAGAAATGAATATTAAGATTTTTGTTTCGATGGTTTTCAGAACCATTCAATTGATTGCGTTAGTTGACAGCTGTGTAGAAGTTTTGGGCAGTGCCAGCAACGAGCGATGTATCGGTAATGTATAATACATATTAAAGGGACTGATTTGAATTGATTGTGCTTAATTTTTTTATAATAATTCCCACGACGTAATAAGATGTCGAATACGGAAGCCGTATTAACTGAAAACAATATCTGGTGACATAACGAGACCCTAGGATTTTAGCTGATGCGATGTCAGCTTCAGCATCTCTGAGTCCTGTAGCCTTATAAATTCACCCTACTATTTTTCTGAACGAAAATATATTTAACTGTGTCTTAATGAGAAACGAGGTACAATTATAATTTATCCTTCCACGTCCTAAATCATATTTAGCTTGTGAAGGAGAGAGCGCGCGTGCTGATGGCGCAGGTCACAGCTTATTTATGTTTAACTATTGTACTCGAGTTCAGTACAAGATTTAAAACGGGACTCGCCCTGATCCAATATTAAAATCCCGTGTACCAACGACCTGGTCTCTCATCGTGCGTTAATAGTTTACCATTTTTTTCTTGATATTGTCGTACACCAACAACCAAGTTACATAATTAGGCAATTTTTACGTTGACTTATTACCTAACACCTGGTTTTGTGCTCCATGTAGTGCTTATAGGACCGTAGGAGTGTGATATAGAGATGCATGACAATGTATTTAAACTTCTATGGATACAGTTCCTTACTCTTTATTGTTCGTACATATCCTACAATATAAAAAAACTAAACAACAACAGTACCTATTGCTTGAACGCGATTTCTTTGCGGGAACCTTAAATAATTGAGATTTAAATAATTTGAAATATGGGAACATAATGTCTTACAATCTACATACGAACCGTTTAACTATAGGTATTTAACAAACATGCTATATACACAAAATCACCATTTTCTAAATCCTACTGCATTTAAAATAAAATGACAACAAAATGCGTCATCATCAATAATCTACGAGTGTTATGCCTTGTATAACGCAATATCTCTTTATTAACTAGGAATCAACTTTTAAAAGTGCTGATTTACCTTGCCTGCGGCTTCCTCCGACTTTATTAGGCACACAGGAACAGCATGTCGCCAAATATGGTGTCGGAGGACGAGTAGTAATAGGAACTGCCTGATGCCTATGGAGACACTGTGCAAGTGGATATTATATTGAATTCAGTTTCCTTCTTTGAATGATGGATTGTATGTGCAATTAAACCGCCTTGTGCGAGCCTCAGTAACAATGACAGAATCTTATTCTGGTCCGTCGCGACCGATCGGCCATTTGAAAATGTCATAAACAATAACCATCTTGTCCGTTACGTAACAAGTACCGAAACAAACGAGCCCAGGCCGGGACAGCGGAAATTAAACGACATTGGCATAACAGGTGGTTGCGTAGCTGTTTGAAGTGTCTCACTTTGTCGAAGTAATGACATAAGGGCTTCTCAACGTCCTTAAAAAACGTGCCACAGTTGAAGCACGCCGACGGTTACCGACAAAGAGACCGCTCTAGTGGGAGAGAGATCACCGCTGTTGAACGAGAAATGTTTTTGTTAGACGGTATTTATTTACCATTCCACTGTTAGATACAGATCTTTTCTAAGAATGTGAAGGTAAAGAGGTTCTTCTACACCGGCCAAATGCGGGTTAGAAAACTTTATTGCTTCATAGAATATCGTGAAAAAGTCTAAGTCGTACTGTAAGTTTCTTAACGAAGTTTTATTTCGGCTTAATAACGACTTGCACTAAATTTAAAGAAAGCACGCAATTTGTCAAGCTCCGGGGTAATTTTATGTATACGTTACACCTTCAAAAAAGACTATAACAGAAGGATTTTTATGATTACTTACTACATTTTGGAAATGAAAACTGCTGTGAACTCAAAGTGCTTTGTCATTTTATTATTTTACATTTTGACTACCTCGTCGGTCGAGTGGTTGCAAGCGCAACTTCCGATCTTTCCGCAGGTCCTGAGTTCAAATCCCGGGTCGGTTAGTATAGGATTTTTCTAATTTACAATTTCTAGTAGTGACTCGGAGCCTGGATCTGTGCCCGGTGTATGGCAATAGACTCACCACCTATTCCATGGTGCGTAAACGTAACTGGTGAAAGGTGGGAGTGTATTACACTGCTCGGCCTACCGCTTCGGGCATTACAGGCGTGATGTAACGTTTTATTATTTTACATTTCGACGGTCGAAGATTATGCAAAAGAGATATATTTATATGGTTAAACAGTAGCACAAGCCAGACGATAAGCACAAGCCACTACGATATAAGTTCATATAGACAATATGTAGACAGCGGATGAAGCGAAAACAAATCCAATTAGTTTGTTTATAAGAAAAGTTTCGTTATTGTTCGACAGAAAAGTAACTTTACTTTTTTGCGCTGGTCTAGCACGATTGGTACTATTTGTATAGTGAGATTAATGAAAAGCGTGCTACACGCAATAACTAATATGCACGTTGTGTGCTCGAAGCTCTGTTCATTGACTAATAGAAGTATACGTGGGCGCGGTGCGCAAATGCTCTGCTATTTCTTTATGGTTAGTTTTAACAACACAGTATGCTATCATCCTATGAGTTTTACAATATTTTATGGTATTCTTGCACATACATATGTGTTTGTTTAACAATCATTTAGTATCAAAAGATGTTTTACAATGGTTCGCAATACAACACACAATGTAATCCGCCAGCCGCAAATGTACACAGATGTAAGTACAAATGTAATGTATCAGCCGTCTGGGTACCATCACACAGGCTGTGTCTAGTTAAGAACCAGGTGACCGTGTGTGAAGTGATCTCAAATCGTTTATTTATTACAACATAGTATGATAACATATCCATGGATTAATTTATAGCACATTGAAGGCAATTTTAATTCACGTATTTTTATGTCTACCAAAATTTTCCGTCCTGTCTTTGCACTATCCAGTATTTGTTGACTTTCTGAAAATCCAACAGTATTCTTCACTACTCCTAAAATACTTAAGTAAATAAATAAGCCTGGACCCATTTTAGAAGGACTGCGCTCGTGTCTGTGTCCTGAGTTCTACAATTCTGCATAACAAACTTTTTAAGCAATATAAAAAATGAGTACCATCCAGCAATTCCATTTCGTAAGACGGGCACGTAAGGTAAACTTTGGTAAGTATAGAGTAAGTCGGTCTTTCTTTAATTTCCATTTCATATAGCTGTTTACGTTCAACGAGTCGGTAATTAATGAATAAACTTCAAGGATGCTTAGCTAGCACTTTGGAGTTCTGTTATTTAATTATTTTCTTTCTATGTATAAATAAAGTAGAACCTACATAATATATTAACTTATGTGGTATTTTATATAAGTAACGTACAAAAATATAATTCGAGGGTTTTTATTTACAATCATTAGCCCCCGATAGCATAAAAAAAAAATTCGTAATAGCCCCCAAATCCTTTTATTGGCAAAGTTACAAGATTTGTAAATTTGTTACTTTCTCATCCAAAATAAGGATGGTTATACAACTAATTCGCTTGGAGTTAAAGCGGCTCGCAACACCACCGTATCGTGCTGCTTCTGAAATTCAGCGGAAATGTAATGGCGAGGGTCCAATTAGAAAAGATTTCGAAACAATTCTTTTCGGTAAGAATAAGAACAAAATCCCTTGTTTACAATTTCGCCGTCCAACAACAAAACATCACTTAATTTTGAGGTTCCTTTTCTGAATGTATAGCGCCGAGTTACAACTCTGTAATTAAAACAATTCGTTGTTTTCGTTTCGTTACAGGCTATGTTTTCGAATAATAATGTTGTAGAAATCCATTTCGCTTCTGGACGCCTGTATGAGTGACGGGAGATCGATTCGATAAACGTAAAGTAACTTTTCATTGGTTTCGGAATTCACAGATATTGTGTATGTAGTATATCCGTAAATATTTGTTTAGTTTTATCTGTGTAAGATATATTGTGCCGTCGAGAAAATACGTTCTTCTTGCTCAGTTTCATGTTGATATTTTCGTAAGCCAGAGTTAGTATCTACATGTAAAATAGATAGAGGAAGCGCCCCGTGTTTTCAAAACAATAAATTTCTAATGGATGTTAAGTTGTGAAGTTGGGAATGAAACTCCGCACATGCAGTTAAGTCACCTTGTATTAATTTATAATGAACTCTTGGAGGTTCACAATCTGCGAGCGCTATTCCGTTTTCGTTATATAACTTCTAAACTAATTTCGAAGAAGGTAATAGAATTATCTTTTAGTAAACTATTAAACACAACTTAGTAGGTACAGGATTTAACTTGTACATAATCTATTGAATGCTTTTGGTACAGCAGTTCTGTTTATTTAACGCAAGATAATTTTATATGTTTAAACACACGTATAGCAACTTCACTAAAGTTAATATCCTGGATCTCGGATATCGATTCTGCAACATATTTTTATTCTACTATTCTATTATACTATTCATTAGGTTTCAGCTATGTTGTATAATAACATCAGTTATACATATAACTCGTGTTCAGGATTATGTAACTTTTATTTCATACATATTATTTTTTTTTTTTTTTAAATTGGAATTGTATTAAAGAACGAAAAGCCTCTTAGGCCATATCTAATGGAGCTATAAGAAAACAAACGTTATTATTATTCCACTCCCCTGTAAAATTAATAAAATGAATTGTGTAATATTCTGACTCAATAAATTGTATTTGACTTAAACACAAAGGACAAGTCGGACGAATATGATTCTGTAATAATAGAAACTTGTATTGTATGTGATCGAAATTCGACTTATGTTATTTGTTAAGTAATAAAAATTTAATATTTATTCTCATAAATGAATAAAACATTTTAGCATTAGAATTGTTATCGATTACCTTGATGTCAGGAAAGAAAAGACAAAAGAAAACGTTTAGGAGTTGATGATAAAAATAAACTAATACATACAAATCTTTAAAGTAATTATTAAAGGAATGGTTGGTACAACGGATAAAAAATGACATTCCATTTAAAAGAAATGAAAACAACGCCATGGAATTGTTTGCAAAACTTTTTCCCGAGTTAGTCTCTTTTGAAGCGAAGGCAAAAGGACTTAGCTCATACGACCATGAACGTGATCAAAATGCTCTCGATTAATTGGCTAAAGCGATCTGAATGGAGAAATTGTGTGCTTTTCCTACCCTAATGGAAAGTATAGCCTTCGTAGCTCTCACCCGATTGCTGATTGCACACTATATGCAGTGAGGCAACACCGGACGAGGTCAACACTTGAATAGGTGACCGCTAATGGAAAATTTACATGTATGTTTCTTCGTGATGGCTAAACATACAGCATAACATGCCTAAGCATACAAGCAATATCATTAAACTTCTTCAAAAGCATTTATGGCTTCTTAAATACATGGGATATAAGGGTTGACTAATAATTCGTATCTCCACTATCGGCACTAGAACAGTTTGCTAAAGAGTGCTCCAAGGTCCCTGCAGTTGTCACAAAGACCTTTGCTGACAAATAAGATGTAAAGAGGTTGCAGCGTGTACATACATAGGTACGTACAGTTGGTTTTTGTGTAAATCTATGGCCAGTATTTTTTGACGTATATAAATTTCATAACTACTAAGAAAAAAGTTTCCTTTGTTCATGTACAAATAAGAGAATAGGTTCCTATATAAATACGTATACAGGAATTCATAGACAAATATAGGATGTAAACTTCAGAGAAGCCTTGTACGAGGCTTAGGCTTTGCGCTCTAGCATTGCAGTACACTTAAGATTAATCTCAATTCTACGTCAACTGTGGGCGTTTCTCGTAAAACAGCATAACAGTAGTTCCAGAACGTGACGTCATTGTTTTGTAGCAGAAACCTATCCACCATGTTCCAAATTCTTTGCGATTTGGTATTTAGTTTTAATTACGATCTGGTTTTTTGTCCTGTATAATATTCTGGTCAATGTTTCCAATGTTCTATTGTTTTCCCTTTCGACCAAATCATCACAGAATGATGCCTTTGACTTTTACAATTTTTCTAATAATACTACATTTGCGATTTTTACAATGCATTTGTATTATGTATACCTACAAATTTAAGAAAATTTCTGTTGTTGATAGAAAGTGAACTGCAGTTGGAGATTTTACATTTTAGACTTGTATACATTGCGAGGGTTTTGTAATCTTGGACGGAGTATGTGTGGGTCTAAGTCCGGTCACTACATTAACTCTCCGTCGACGCTCCAGGTTCGTAATGTCTAGCAATCCCATTAGTAATTGACACACAAGCTATTACTTCCAAACGGTACAAAAGGGGCCCGCCCAAGCTAATAGATAGATACTATTTTTGTAACACAGTTGCTTTATCGCCTCTCAGAAGGTCCACTGAGCGCGATTTGATTATCTTCGGATTCATACGTCTTGCGGCCCTCCCCGCACATGTGCCGCACGTGGTACGCGCTTCCTCGTTGTATTACGGATCGCTTTGATGTTGTTAACGAAGACGTAAAATGAGTTCGTTTTTAAATCCTTAATGATTTGACGACTCCTCTTCTGTTGAGTTTTCGGAGTAACTGTTTATGGATCGTGCGTGGCAGCTCTCCTTGCCCGACGTACTCGTAAATCAATAAGTCCATACACCTAAGTCATCTTAAAACTTTACAGTGCACATTGTCATACTTCGTGTTCAAAATAATGTGACTATTTATCAAAAAGAAAAGGCCGCTTCGACCTCCCGAGCTCAGTCTTTATATTAGATAACTTTTTTTATGGCTGCAGGTCCCTTATTGATACGTGGCTATGGAACGGAGTTTATCTCCAGAATATACTAAATGTCTTTTTCCACCACATTTCGCAACTCCTTATTATCTTTTATTATAGAAATATTTTTTTACTGCACCGTTGGTCGAATGATTGCAAGGGCGATTGTTGAACATAAGGTCCTGGGTCTGGTTCGATTCCCGGGTCGGGTATTATTGATTTTTTGTAACTTAGAACTTCTAGTACTTTTACCGAGGCAGAATTTGTACACTGTATTATGGCAATGGGCTCCCCCCCTCACCCCTTATTCCAATCTGGTAGTTAGAATGTAACAGGTCGTGGATCGTGGGATTTTACTACACTTCTTAGCTTGTCCCTTCGAGATGTACAGGCGTAAAGTAAATATAAATCAACTAGGTACATCAAAGACGTGTATGTATGTAAAAAACGAACTATTCATGTTAGTTTTTTACATACGATACATAGAGTTTGTATACGTTGAGTTTCGAATCATTTCTAGTTTTTTGATCTGATGATCGTCTTGTTAGG
>DWEE01003888.1:0-10130 GCA_018245755.1 Parelbella macleannani
TAGAATTAGAGAGAAAATATTGAAATAAAAATACCCTGTCATTCCATACTGTCCTTCCTTCTTCTTAGAAACATGTTTATTTACACGATTCCACGTCAACCGTGTATTTATTTTTTAAATAATTTTGAATCGAGAATGGTAGGACCCTTAATTCAGGTTGTAATTGTAAAGGAAAATCATAGCTCTTCTTGAAGTTACGGTAGCACATATTATCAGCCCAACGTGTCCAACCACTTCTAGAACAGGCTTTCGCACCATCCGACTTCCTTAGATAGGTACCTTCTATGGGGTTTTACGCAACCTTTATCAGTACGTAATTTTTACTGCAGAATGTAATAAAATAAATAAGCAGTAGCGTTTATAAGAGAAGTTTATTAACACAGTTACTAATGCAGCAAAACGCATCATGTACAGAAATCAAAATAAAATCTATGGTACTAGTACACTTTGCACGAGAATACGCCGAGTGGACGGTTCCATACAGCGCGGGCGGGAACGATCGGAACGTTGAAGGAACAAATTAAATAAAATCCACGATAAAAATTGTTAAAATCCGAAAAGAAAATTGTTGAAGCTGTTTTATTTTACGAAACTACTCAGTTGCAGAAACTAACTGCACTCGGATGCTGATGCAGCAAAACAATGGCGTGTTAGTTAGTAGTTTAGTCTTGATTTCGCTTCTTGATTTTAAAATAGAAATAACCTTGCCGTTTTCATTCCATTCATTTTTATTCGCTGTTTTCTATCTTTCTGTTTTTTATATAAAACGATGTGGAACTAGCTGGTTAGAAGTCTAGTGGTTAGTGGCATTGACTGGTGAACTGAGGTTCGTGGGTTCGATCCGATACATAGATACTATCAGCAACCATAGCACTGAATTAGGCGGCCTTGTGTGAAGTTTTCTTAAGATATGACGGAAAGATATGGATGGAAAGGAAATGTTTAATCACTGACTGGTTTGATTAGCATAGGCTTTGCTTGGTTTGGAAACAGTGTATTTTGTGCTTTAAAGTACTCTGAAGATGTGTAGCTGTAACGCATCTACAAAGTACAACGAATCTATTTCGTTCGGCAATATTATTATTATTAATAAAAATCTGTTTTTAATATGAGATAAAAATGTTGTAATACCTTTGTAAATAATATAACTTTAATACTTTTATTAAAGTTTTTTTATGAACTTGTAAACGTAAAATCCTGCCATATAAACGTCTGCTGTCTGTGTAAACCTATAAATTGGCTCAAAATAAGCCTAGCCATGCGAGCTTCGAGCAAATAAAGCGGTTTGTTTAGCAAGCATATAGAGGTTTTTATCGGAAAAATATGGAGGACGAACGGTTTATGAAAAAGAAAAAGTTTGACGTTGGTTTAGAGTTTCGGAACTCGTAATTATAGTCGGGTATATAGGTATACGTATTTTAGGGTTCACGACCAAAAAATGTTGTGGGTATATTATAATAACTTTGAAATATTATGTAAGTTCCGATGTTTTCAGAAATTTACCTCTATCAGAAATAAATATATGCTTAGAAATATGTGTCTGTTCATTTCAGAGTCATGGCCTGAAATCCCGGGTGGGCACCTCTTATTTTACAAAATTATCTCGATTTCTTAATCACTTATTGTATTAGTGAAGGACGATATGAAAAGAAACCTACACACGTTAGAGATTGTCATATTTTTCATAAGAGCCAGCGTGGCAGGCTATGATGTTGACCCTTTTCAATCTCAGACGAGATTGGCGTCCAGCAAATTTTTATATTTGGCCTGGCAAACATGCCCACGGGCCATCTAGTGGTATCTATCCTTCCGTTGATTTCTTTCCATATCGATAGTTATTACTCCATACAAGCTGTTTGTAAGGTGACGCACAGTCAGAATATATTATGTTTAAAGGCCACACAATTTTTCACATACAAAACACCGCAAGAATGAAATCTTTTGCTACCATAAAGTCTGCTTATCCAGAAACGTTCTATTTCGAAAAAGCACACGAAATACCAGGGTCGCGTATTGCAAGTGAAAATTACGTTGGTATTGTAAAAAGGGTTAAATTTTTTCATACCGCGTTAGTGCTTTTACTTAAACTAGGTTATTTTCACGTTAACTCTCGCCGGACCTATAAATTTTAATTGTTTCTGTTCCATTTATTTTAATTGGACGAGGGTTCATAATATAAATTTAATATTTTTGACACGTACGATGGCAAACACACATAAATTAGTAGTTTCACGTAAAAATGTATTTTTACTACAAAATCATACCTCAGTGCATGACAAATATTTTTTGTTTTTTTTTTTATATTTTTTTTATGTTACAGGCTTAGCAAAGTTTTTTTTATTCTATTCATCTTATTAACAAATATAAATACTAAAAGTCGATAAAAGTCTGATTCCTAAATTCCTTTAAAATTGGTTGCAATATATATGCGTGCATACGGCGAAAGATCATGATTATCAGCTGCTTACTTATTTAGTTTACAAAAAGAAGCTGGCTTAAAGTATTAATTAATTGTAAGCAACTTCAAATGGTCACGGAGCTGTTAAAAAAAGTTGACACGAGATGATAAATGTAATGCAGATATTACAGAAAACACTTTGAATGACCCTTTAAATAACTTTCAACGCCGCTTTTCTGACCAATCTTAGGTTTGGTCAGAATAAATAAATACTATCTTTACAAAAATATCAAATCAGTTTTGGCAGATATTAATCCATTAGCAGAATATGACAATAATGTATTATTAATAACGCGAAAACAAAGTCAAGAATGGTGAATTAATGTTGCGTCGTAAACATTAGTACCGGAAAGGAAACGCCTGTCGTATTTTCCTCTCTCCTTTTATGTAACTGTAATTTATTTTGTACAGTCGTATAAAATGTACTTCACAAAATCTTGTCACAATTATTAATATCATAAAGTAATTTTATGTATCAACCGATAAAAGACAAAACGAAATTTTTTTGGAGGGAGTGAATAATAAAATGTGACAGGCGTTGTTTTTTTGGCCTCGAGTATTTGACACCCGTGTTTCCATGCGACCATGTGAATGATTAATATACTTATTTCATGTTTCACATTCCGCGTTATATAAAAAGCCATAAATATATCTTTATGTATGTCACGTTTGATAACTTCTGAAGTTTCAACATTAAGTTAACTACTTCATAAGCTTGATACATATTAATTAAGGACTACGTATTATTTTCAAAAAGTAATTCTGTGTCATGTTTGTCGTTCACAACATGCATAGTTTTTATATATTAGACAATATAATGATAAGGATTTTACAAACAAATTATTTAAAATAAAGTTTTTATTGTTTCTAGCATTAACTTACTCATTAAACATAACTGCATAACTTACATTATTAAACTCATTACGTTCTTGAATACTTGTGGGTTCCAACTTGCAACTTCCATACATTACCTTATGATCTGCAGTTCCCTCTAGTGGTCAGAGAGACTGCTATGTTAATCGGTACTCCATACTAGAGTCTTCACAGTATTATTAACAACACCTTTTATAGTTGTTAGTAATCTTTTTGTAGTTTGTGTCCTTACTGTATTATTAAGAAAATCGATAAAATATTTAACACAGGATAAATTCTGGCAACTTCCGATTGCAATAATGAACGATCCGACGTCGGTGCTGTAAATCAGTTTGCGTACACAAAAAGTATCAAAAGTAAGTAACATATCAAAATGTTCTTTGATCTTCTTATAGCATGACTTGATAAATCGTTGTATACGTAAAACATTTACATTACACCGAACAGTACAGAATGTGCCTCGACAAACAATAATAAATCTTATGTCAACGGCCTAAGTTTCAATTTTTATTGCAATAACACAAGACTTGCGATGTTCTGTCACGATTGCGTCTCAATTCGTGGACATGACTATTTACGTATATTTAATGAAAATTCATCCAAAAATTAAGCACGCACACTAAGCAGTGACATTCGAGAAGATGATAGAATACCTATTGCGCGGGGCTAGAACATCACACTCCTCATTCATTCAGCCCAGGCCGCTTACAACAAGCCTAGCTAGGCTAGCCTAGGCAGAACATAGGCCTCCCCTAGAGCGCGCCACGTTGCTCGGTCCTCTGCTTGCCTCATCCAGTGTCTGTCTGTCACACTCCTGCTATTAAGTAATCAGGTTCTGATAACGATTATACAATTTTTTTAGTACTTCTACCGGTATGAAGAATTTCCAGGAAGCCGCAGCACCCCAAACCGATTTAAAGTAACGCCAACATAATATGTTTAAGTTAGTCTAATAAATCGGACAATAAAGACAGAACATTTTGCTGTTTCATTATAATCTGTTAAATCTGATTTATTTTTAATTTAATATGTATATGGTAATTAATATATTTATAAAGAAACTACATAACATTTAGAAACACATCCCAGTATCTGCGAATTAACATATTGTTTCTTGCAACATTTCCAAGGCGCGATGAGTTCACGCCTTCAAAATGTTGCAAAGACAATGTATGCCACGTAGCTCGCTAAAATTATCATCTGACCCCGAGGACTTGTTCCATCGCGGTGATGAAACGAAGAACTACTTGTTAAGCTTTCAAAATCATAACATTAAAATTATGGTTTCGTTAAATGAAATAATCGTCATCACTGTGTGAATAAAACAGCACTGTTTGCCACTGTTTTAAGTCTAAATATACCGTTTTTCTAGTTAAAGTAATTCAGGAGGTTCCTGAAACAATGGTTAGATTTAAACTTATCTTTTTAGATAGGAGTGATCTTTTTAGATGGGGACGCAGCACTACTTTACCTATCCTATAATCCGATATCTACATAGGTTATCTATATAGGATTAGATATATTCCGATATGTAGATAAGTGTTCTTGGATTTATTTGTATCCTATTGTATACACAGATTCAAAAGTAAACATTAAGAGGGCCTGAGTTATGGTCAGCGGACGGCTGAGAAACTACATACCTACATATAAGTATAAACTTATATAGGTATTTTCACACCCAGGCACATAATACATGTGCTTCTCACACAAACATTTATTCTAGGTAGGAATTAAACTCACAACTCCCGGCGCAACAGCCAGGTTCACTAACCACTGCACCAAAGGCCAGGGATTGGATGCGTTGCAAGTTCAAAATGGTAAATAAGGGAAGAGAACTCCAAGCCTTGCCTGTTTAATATGGGAGACAGTACAAAATTTTCACGATAGTAGATATCTGTTTAAGTGTGAACTGTACTGAATTGTTAAATGTTATCGAAAAACAAGATTGAGAGAGTTGTAACAGTTTCTGTTAACAGGGAATTTTGCACGCGGTGTCTGTCTAGTATGACGTTATTAGAGAAAAATACTAAAAAACGGTACCTCCACATTCTTTATCCGTCAGTGAAACGAGCGGTTAAGCCCTAACTTTTTCCCTACGCTTAACTCGGCCAACTAACCGTGAAATTAACCCCGATTTCCGAAGAAACAATTTCGTATGGAGCGTTTTAAGTCTGTTTTTATTTTTTTTTGCGTACCGTAATCAAGGATTTTTGTGTTGCGCTGGTCATTTTTTTGCAATAGCAAAAAAGGATTTTATACCGTTCATTATGATTAATATGGATATGTGGTATTTATTGGAGTGAGGTCATCTTTTTTGAGGTCGTTCGGTCGAAATCGCAGACGTGCCTACGCAGACAGCTTACGACATTCACTAGCATTATTTGTTTTAATGCTTTTCATTTTGGATAATTTGAAACATTAGGTAAAATTCTTTATAAACGTTCATTTGTATGTGTGTGTGTATACATATTGGTGAAATAGATGAATATTTGAATAATATCTTTTGAACGTGGTGCAAATCGACTGAAAGAGGAATAGGAGTTTTGTAAAGTGGAATACAAGCGACTGGTTAATATAACATTGTGATAAAAGGAATAAAAGGTCTTGTACATTTGTATTTTTACAGCTCGACTCGTGTTGTGTCTAAGCCACCCACGCGCTATGTCTCCTTTACGCTGTTTCATTGGGTTAGCAGACGTACCCCTATTACCTTCGACTGTGATGTGTTATTCATTTATTGACGTTATATGGAAACACACTATAAGTAAGTACTATACTATAATTTTAATAAAACTTATCACACACCCAATACTATGTTCTTTCACAATAAAATTTTAGTTCTAGCTTTTTATACTTATACCTAAATGCAAAGGATGTTTTAAAAATTAGCACAAATTTGCTTATACAAATTCTTCTTCCAGACCATTTTTTTTCTTTGTGTTATTTATTATGCATGTTATTCTGTTACTGCGAACAATGTTTGTAATAATAATAAAAAATGTTGTAACGATTTAAGTTTATAACTCTCCTGTGTAAACACTATATAGGGCAATTCTTATCAATGTTTTAGTATATAGGTATTGTTATCACCAAACCCGTTCTCAGCCCACTGTTAGTAGCGGGACCGCTGAATGATATCTATAGGGTTCATAGTGACTATACGTATTATACGTATATTACATTTCGAATCAAATACAACTGATAATATGGCTTATTACATCAGACTACAAAATAAAACTTTTTAAATTGATGAATTTAACAGCGACCGCTAATGATAGTTCTGTACGAACACTGATAACGACTTTTTTGCCACAGAACAGCAATAGCGTATTAATATTTATTGCAACCTTCGACGCACCGAGTCAATAATGCACAAAACAGTTCATTACGGCCCGCACCTGTTCTAACATCATCCATCATACGCTCCGTGAGCCTTAGTGCGGGCAGAGGGAAGTGTAAAACATCGTTAAAGCTGTACGAATGGTTTCTAGTTGATAATGATGCGAGGCTAATCACTGTTTTCGCCCGAGGGTCTTTGCGGGTGAGATCTGGTTAACACCTCCCCCCTCATTACTGGAACCTACTAGAAATATTATCGTTATGTTACTAATTTAAAATAATTTATGTATTGCAACGAGTAATAAATAAGGTGGTCCGTTAAAATTAACAATTTAATATTTATGGTTGGTAGTAGACAGAAATATAGATAAAAAAATATGAATAAAAAAAATTATTGTAATTTGTGTTTGAATAAAAATATTGATGCAATAAAAAAGAGAATTATAAATTGAAATATCTAAAAGAAATAGTAATTAACAGTATTGCCAGTATCTTTAAATAAAGGATTGTCACGTTGGTCGAGTGATTGCAAGGGCGACTGTATTACCAGTATTGCCAGTAAAAGTATTGCCTCGTTGGTCGAGTGATTGCAAGGGCCACTGTTAATTAAGAGATACTGGGTTAGATTCCCTGGTATAATAGTATTTTTTTTACTTAAAATTTTTGGTAGTATCTTGGAATATGGATTTAGTGCGCAGGATATGGCATTAAGCTTACTCACTATTCCATGGTGGGACGTAAAATTTAGCCAGTGGATCGTGGAAGTGTACCACATTCCTCTACCTACCTCTACGAAGAATACAACCGTAGAGATAATAAAAAAAGTATAATTAAAACAAAGCTGAAAAGAAAAATTATTAATTTGGAACATTTCCTAAAGTAATGAATTTTTAGCCAGCTAACTCAATATTTACTACGTGAATAATTAAACAACATCGAAGTACCGTTTCGCTGGAACATTCATATTTTCCCGATCCTAATATTTTACAATACTAACAAATAATTTAATAACGATTCACCGGAAGCAAATATTTTGCCTGTTTCGCTGACCGAGGGCTTTCTCGGCATTAATTACTATTCGCTTTCCTTGTTTTAGTTCATAAAAGGACGCGTATATATTAAGTACCTACAACCATTGTTTTACGAGGTACATAGCTATAATTTACGTCTTTGTGTTCTGGTAACAGAAATATAAAGAAAGTTATGTGTTTTCTACATAGACGTAGCAAAATGCCCTGCCCGCTAACGGCAGCAGCGTAGGCAGCGCGAGAAGTTGTCCTTTGTGGTCCCAACTTGAATTTCCAGGGTGGGGATTATGGTCATAAATCCCTCGAATGAGGCCTATGTCCAGTAGTAGACTGAGACAGGCTGATGGTGAAGTTGTAGTGTGTTGTATGTTTCGTATTTCTATAAATATCAGAAATATGAAAGAAATGTACAATACAATTGCCTTCATAATAACAGTCCGTAATAATTTATTGTTTCATTTATAAATCTATCCATGCAACCATACACAGATATCCACGGTGAGTAAACATTTTTTTTATGCAGAAAATTCTATTTATGAATTTTTAAACTGAAAGTGGATACTTAAAAATACGATAATTAGTAATTTTAATTCGCAACTGTTTCTTATCCATTGGACCACATCATATTACGGTTAGCGGGTGAGAAAACGCATAGTTATCAAAAAGCGTTTATAGGTACAATGAAATGTGTTCCGAATGCACAGAACACTGTATAAACATTGTACATAATGGTTGGCCATACAACCGGCTATGGGTTTGCATTGTACAAATAATATAATCAATATAACACGACTATCACACGTCACTATGTCACGACTGGATGCGAAGAGCTGAAGGTCGAGCAGAGTGGCGTGCCATTGGAGAGGCCTATGTCCAGCAGTGGACGGGAGTAGCCTGATGATGATGATGGTGATGATGATGATGATAACACGACTATTACTAAACTTGGAGTAAGTTTGTAAAGTCCAGCCGTTCTTCGTGTGCAGTGTTAATGTCTCGATCTATCCCAAGAATCTTAAGAATCGAGAAATACCAAAGTTATTGTATTCAATCGCATTAGAGAGAGGTATTTAAATATTACAATTATATTAATATGGCTATTATTGTACCAATTTATTATTAAACAATGGAACATCTCTAAGCGTGAACGCAAACCGTACTTAAATACAACAAAAGTACATAAAGACTAAAGTGGAACGCAACTTGTGCTAACTTTGTGCAAAAGCGGAAAGAACACTGAAGTGCGTATTTGAAAAAAATTGCATACAATAGTGCAATATTGTTACTTTTAGCGCTATTTGCACAATTGTTCAGTTGCTTTGTTGGATGCAGTTAAGTGCAAGTAACAAAGCAAGAAGCGGTATTGTGTTTAATTAGGTCATTGGAGTGAATGACCAGCTTCCGATTCCTATAAACGCTTTCTTTGAAGGTAACAAGTGGTGTCATAAAGGAGTCAATTGTTTACTCATGACGAATGCCACAGAGCGAAGGTCAAACAGAAGTGGATTGTAAATTTCATATTCGTGTGACTTGAGAGTATTGATATTATTACATATACATAACGTATAATTAAACTGCTATAATTTCTAAGATACTTACAGGATTTTTGTATGTTACGGTCATCGAGATTTTTAGAAATTAATTGGCTAAGGTATTGTAGAAAAACTCCACTAGTATTTAAGCCCTTGAATATTTTAGATCTGTATCACGGTTATATCAAGTTATTGTTAGCAAATCGAAGTTTGTTCAAAGTATTTAGCGAGTATCTACTATGTAACTTCTGTATCCCGTTTCCATGCCTGTTAGCGATACATTTTTTACGTAAAAATGTTTTTTTTTTTAAATCGTAAAAACAAATACCTTTTTTCGAATTTCTCACACCGAAAATGCGTTATCAAACATTTACAGACAATTTCTTGGAATATTTTGGATATTGGGTATACTTCATAGTACATATTCTAATATTAGTATCAAAGTTCTATTCGAAAATGCATTTAGCTATCTATCAGCCGCCTTATCTATTTCTCATTAAGTAACTTGTTAGTCTCTTTGCTAACCACAACATAGGAAAAGCTGTCTTGATATTTACAGACATGTCTGCCTGATAATGCTCTTCTATAGTTAAATGCGACGTGGTATTATAATAATTGTTTGCCGACGATATCAGCGTATCGCCGTGTCACTTTCTTTGTGATTTTAGTGTTAGGGTAATTATCATACAAAATATAAGTTACAATTATGCCTCATATAAAATATGAATATTATGGACACTCATGTTGATGAGTGGAACGATGAAAAGGATGATTAATGAGCATGAAAAAAATGGATTGTAAACTTGTTTTATGAGCAAAAAGCAATTTGTTTTACATTGTCATACAATATGTTCTAATTTTATGTACAGCATTAGAGTCTTAACTGTTGTATCGGCAAAT
>DWEE01003889.1:0-10129 GCA_018245755.1 Parelbella macleannani
ATTAAACGAAGGTTAAATGGGTAAATTTCAAGATGAGGATGAATAGGAGAGGGAAATTGCAAAACTATAGAGAAAGTGGTAGAAGAGAAGAAGGGATATGGAGGATGGCTTACCTGATCATCACCGCCGGCGCTATCTTCAGGCACGAGGTCCTTGCTGCCGGAGCCCAGGGCTGTGAAGAACTTTTCGATATCCACATCAGAGGCGTACTGGTCTGAAACAAATTAAAATAATATATAGAGTACATATGTACCTATATATAAAAATTCCAATACAAATTAGTAGAGATGATTGACTCGTTGGTCGAGTGGTTGCAAGTGTGACGCCGATCTAGAGGTTTCGGGTTCGATCTTCAGGTCCGGTACTATTGGTTTTTTTTTTCATAAAATTCGTAGTAGTAGCTCGGAGGCTGATTAAGTGCCCGGCGTGTGGCGATAGGCGTACATATAACATAACGTAAATAAAGCTAATATTTGCTCCGCTGTTTAGGGCGGATTTTGAGTATTTGCCGCCTTTTTCCGAGGGCCCGGCCTGACCTGGCCTGGCTGTGGGCCTGGACATAGAGATGTTCCATATCCAGGATATCTCTTCAGATACTGAAGATACAAAATATCTCATCAGACACGAGCTGATGTTGGAGTTTTAAGTCTTCGTAACTTTAGTCGCGTAAAGTCAGAATGATGAATATAAAAGAGACGCCGTCAGGTCTGTGAAGACAGAGATATCTGGCACTGGGTACTCTCTGCGTACTCCGTAAGCGACCTGGCGTGATGATACAATAATAACGAAACTCACCGATGATCTCAACCTTGCCTCGTCCATTGTGATCCTGGTCGCGGATCTGGTTGGCGACCGATATGGCCTTGAGCTTTTCCACGTTTTTGGCCCTGTCGCCTACGAAGACCAGAATATCCTGGTCCACGTCCAGGATGAAGCAGTCGCCTTTGTTCATTGAGGAGATCAGCGGGTCTACCTGCGTGTGACATATGTTTAACAAAAGTAGACATGGCTTAGTGGTTGAGGACTCCGCCTCACACTTCAAGACCCGTGGTCTAAACCTGTGGTCAACAGTTATATGTGCATTTCTGTGATGAGATATGTACATTTTTTTATTTTATTTTATTGTATAAAATTGTTATTCGTTATTGATGGGTCCGTGTTGTTTTTAATTGAAAACTATTTTTTATTACATATGTGTTACTTTATTATGTGTATAATTTCTTGGTACGAATCCCTGGTCGGGTACTATTTGATTTTCTAAAGTAGATTTTCTAACTTGAGATTTTCTAGTAGTAGATCGGAGTCTGGATCTGTGCCCGGTGTATGGCAATAGGCTCACAACCTATTCCAAAGGACATAAAACTTAATCGGTAAAATGTGGGAGTGTAATACACTCCTCTGTCTATCCCTTCGAGGATTACAGGCGTGTTAATTACGTTAATGGTACTAACCTGACGAACACGCACGTTCTTCTTGCCCTTGATTTGGAAGAGTCGCTTCTCGGCTCCAGCGTTGGTGGTCACGTGGTTGAACCCAGACGCCACGCCACCGTCCACGTATCTGAGTCCTGATGGGTATACAAAGACATAGGATAGTGCCTGGGCACCTCTCCACTAACTACCATCCAATTCCGACCCAATTCCGGAAGATCGGATGCCAATAAAAACATTCATTCCCAGCTTTAGCATTCATTAAATCACACCACAAACACGCAGGATAAAACACCAAAAAAGGCTCGAATATTTGAAAAAGAGTACCGATATGTCATCAGTGAATCACATTTACAAATAGGTAAAAGCGTCATTAAGCGTATAATTTAGCAAGTCCCATAAAAAGTATTAATCGCTATCTTTTGACTAAGAGACGGTTCTAAAAGAATTCGAAATTCCTGTAACCATTATCAATCTTCTATCCAATAGGATTTAAACAATCCAGGCTAACATTTAACTATTTTTTCTAATTTGCGTGCTATATTTGCTGAACATCTGAGCTACGATGACACTTACCGTTCGGAAAGTATCCCTGGAATTGCGAGCTCTCATAACCCATGGTCTCTCTATGCTGCACCGCCTTCCCATCGAATTTGTCGTCCAGACCCACGGTCAAGATGGCGGCGGCACCAGCCTCATCCTGGGAAGTCTCGCTGCCGATCCAGTAGTGGATATCCCAGGACAGGTTGTTCCGTTTGTCTGCTGTTGTCTGATAGAAGAATTTATGTTTCAATAAGTATTAGAGTCCCAATTATTCTAGAGTAAAATATAATTATATATATAGATATACAAGGTAAATGTTGGTACATGCAGATACAGACGGACATCACGACTCACCTATCTTGACCAAACAGGTCCGACATTGACTGAAGGAAGATTCAGAAACATTCACAATCTGAATAGGAGTATAAAGAGCATGAATGCAGAAGTACGTAAGGTGTGTAAAATGGCAAATCTGGCACTCTGTGCTCTCTGCCTACCCCGAGATCTGGCGTGATGATATAATAATAATATCATGTTTAGGTCTCGTATGTGTTAATGGCCGTAAATAAAACACAAAGCCTTAAATAAACTAGTATAATAAACCATCTCTGGGAATGAAACTTACAATCTTCGGCCTAGCGGTCAGCCTCATGTATGTAGATACTACTACTGGACGAATATAAAATGTTATATGTATATGGAATACCAATTATTGAGCTTTTCATATATATATATTCCTTGACATCTGTACATTAGTCTTTTGTTATCAAATGTTATCTTACCTTCAATATGATGTAAGAATCGCCCTTGTAAAACTTTCCAAAATCTTTGGCGGGTACAGCGACTGGGTTGAAGTTCTGAAAATAGTAATAATTACTACATTATAATGATTTATGTTAAAAATAAGTCAATACGGTGCGAAGACGGCGTTACCATAGATTGGAACAGTGTCATTATTATAAAAAAACAATCATAATATACATAGGATGATTACAAAACATCGATAGCGTGATTGAGGCGTGGAGGTAACAGCGCATTCTATTTTCGCATAGCGCAAAATTAGCATCAAAAACAAAATTAATTTTCCTAGGTATCACAAATGTTAAAAAACTTTACAAAGAATCATCTTGTAGGAAAAGAGTGACGAATGTTGAAGAAGTACCACTCTGAAAGTATAGAGAAATTTGTGTTCTCTGCTTAACCAGTTATGAACATAACCTAATGCTATAATAATATTGCAACATTTCCTACATTAGTAATACATAGTCCACATACTACAAATACTAGAGTATTTACAAGTCTTATGTTCTTTATCATGCATTTTCTTGTAACCTTGACATTTTACTGATATGATAATAACCTTTAATTACAAAACAATCTTTGCTAATATCATCTTTGAGTCAATAAATATTATGCGTATTTAATATTAAACATCACTGGTTACAATGAAGGAAAAAATGTTTGTGGGCAAACGTGGCAGACTATGGTCTTAACTTTTTTATCCTGAGTGGAGCGTCGTGTTCCGGCAGTCGAATAGTAACGGGTCGAAAAGAAGGTGTTTCTAGAGTGGAAACCGTGCCTTAAAAAACGTAGCATAGAACGCCCTTCAACTGGTGGAGTGACGATATATATTAAAGCGGATGGCAGCGGTTAGATGCGAAGAGTTGAAGATAGAGCTCTGTGGCATGCTACTGGAGACATTTATGACTAGCAGTGGATGGAATGACTGTGTCTCAGCCTACACGTTTTAGTTTACTCCGTGATGTTTTTAGACGTATGGGAGTTATCATTTACTCTTCGATGTTTAGATTTGTAATCCAACAGTTGAACTACACATAATTTGATTAAATTAATGGTTGTTTTTGTCCCATATTATTGAACAAAATTGTCTTCGCGCATCTGTTCTAAAATACGTTTAACCCTATATTCTTCTGCTTTTCAATATAAACACGATTATTAATTATATGTCAATGCAGACTTCATCAACCTAAGCATAAAATGAGAAACTCGGAACTGACATCGATCGAATGTATTAAATTGTGGGCAGTGGCCCCGTTGTTATCAAACAGATGGCAGCACTATCGCTTCTAAGGCGTTGCAAATATGGCTCAGTATCTCACCTCAATCCTCCAGATCTCCACTCCAGCTTGTCTTCCGGCGTTAGCGAAGGCTGTGTGCGTTTTGGCTTTTAGTCTTGCATCCTGTAATATAAAAAAATATTATAAATGAGTAATATTATTGCTAACGTAGCGTAGGAAGCCCTTCAGCTGGTGGAGTGACGATATAAACTACATGATTGGCAGCGGTTGGATGTGGAGAGCTGAAGATCGAGCTCAGTGGCGTGCTTTTGGAGAGACCTATAACCAGCAGTGGACGATGTCGGGCTGATGATGATAAATATTATTTAATTTCTTTTCTTTATTTAAGTAAACTTGTTGCAATACGGTTGACAAGCAGCAGTAAGCAGACAGCTGATAAACTACATTTATATATTCTAAATACATACTTACATATATAGATACATTATTTTCACATCAACACAATTATTTAAACTTATCACACAATCAAATAAGTACCCGATGGGAATCGAACCCAGTAACCTACTCAGTAGCCAAATTAAACATGGGTCATTAAATTTTCGATTAACTTCACCAAAGACCAGATTAAACACAAACTAGTTAGAGACAGAGCCATTGTTTCCTTGTAAGCCTCGCTCGTTGACGGAAGTCATGTTATAAGTCATGGCTATTGTCACAGGTTTTTAGTTCCCATGAGTTTGAATGAGATCATTGTGTTGAAAATCGTTTCAATGTTACAAAACAGAATTACCTTGTAATGTTTATGGTCTGGTGCAGAATTTTATCATTTTTACTCTTAGATATGCGTGAGATAGGCAAATGGATCAACAATAACTATAACAGTTGAATAATGTAACATTTTACTATTTTAACATTAGACAGTATTTAATTAACTAACTTTGCTAAATTGACATAATATGTAACATTGACATTGACGATGATATCCAATTGGGACATCTGTTATGACAGATATAGTCCAAATTGTAATAATAAATAAATAACAATTTACAATAATTGCATATACTGCAACTTTACAATAAGTTGCAGTATATGCAGTACTTTATAATATTAATATAATGGGATATACGCACACGCTCATCTGATCCCAAGCCACATTCGTGATTTCTTTTACAATCAAACAATAAATACTCGTGGTCGTCACAGAAATATTTGTTCTGGCTAGGAATTGAGATCACGGATCCGTTCCAGCAGTCAAATACTCTAGCTCTCCTTCAAAGCCGGCAAGGCTTTGACCACTTTTCGGGTGTCACACATGTCCATAGGCGGCGATGACCACTTACCAGCAGGTGACCCGTCTGAACTTTTCTAGGCAAAATATAAAAAAACTACCTTTCCATCAGGCCAGTCAGCTGTCCAGTCTAGACATGTATTTAATGTATTAAAGTTGTAAATAAAACCTACCTTATCAGTCAAGGATGTGATAGCTGGCGATATGGGTTGCTGCTTGGCTGTGGTCCGGGCGTAGGCGCACGCGGCCAGTGCGATCACCGCCCATACGTACAATACTTTCATCCTGTGAAAAGAAAATATTATTGCTCATTGTCACTATTCGACAACAGATGGCGTTACTGTAGCCATTAAATGTTTGAGGCTGATTATCACTTCGTCACCTGTAACTACCTTGATCCTGTAGAAGAATCAATATTGACGCTATTTGTCATTATTCGAAAACAGATAGTTTTAATATAGACTTCAAATTCTAAGGATAAACAGAAATTTTGGGGCTAATTATCGCTACCATGACTTTTATTGATTAACTATAATGAAATCAATAGCACCTGTAGGCCATTATTGGATAATAGATGGCGTTACTGTAGCCTATAAAACTAGAATGTTAACAACATTAACACCAATTATCACTACTGTCACCTCAAAATTATAATTCAAATAATTAATAAAATATTTTTAAGCACTTTCTAAATACATATTTAATCATTATTTGCAAATATTTTCTGTTAAAATGTGACAAAAGATTAATTATTTATTTGTGTTACACGAGTTGGAAAAGTATTAAAGTTAAATAATTGTTAGTTATTTAACAGCGTGAGTTTTTAAAATCTTGATTCCAGTCATTGACACTGTACTTCCGGCTACTTTTTGTAAATACTTCATAACACATATTTCGTAAGGCAACGAGGAACCAGTTTGAACTGGTACCTACATATTCAAATTTCGAAATGGTCGACATAGTGTCTTAATACATATATATACAAAAGTAATACTATTATTATATCATCACGCCACGTCTCCTACGAGATAGGCAGCGAGGACAGAGTGCCAGTGCAAAGCTTCTTCCACATTTATTACTCTCTTCAACCATGGACGCCGGTTTTAGAGAGTGCTAACACCCCCACCAGTCAAAACTTGACCTATTTGGTCAAGATATTTAAAGCTCTGGTCTCCTCCGACACTTACGTCCATCTACATTTACATTGTATATCTGTTGTGTCATTCTTTCATCCGTCATTCTCTCTACGTGTCCAAAATATCGGAGCATGACCTTTCTCATTTTATACGAATACTCTCTTTCGTATGTCCGTATGTACTTACACATGCAAGCATTAAAGGCAATTATTTTGATATTACCAACAGACACTTCAATTTTATTTGCACGTATGTTTAGATAAATGTAGTTTATCATCTGTCACCGGCTGTCTGTCTATGTCTGTACCACTCAGGGCGGAGTGTTACTGCCGTTAAGGAAACTTGTGCTTATTTCTGGTTTGAAGGCTGATTGTAGCAGAGACACGTGCTCAGCCTAATGCCTCATCATTAACATGGAATGTCTAAGGAACGTCGACCATCTAACTAGTTTGTTTAGTATGCACTGAGGACAATTATCACGACGGAATAAAAATAAGTCTTCAATATGCGAAATAAAATTGCGAATAAATCTTTCTTTCTTTCTTTCATATGCAACCGCCATCGCCATTTTAATGGTAGAATGAGAAGCGGTTGAGTCATTAGTGTTTAATACAAAAAAATACTGCAAACAAAGAACTGATTCATTGAATAATCGTATTGTTTGTCTGTGGTTTTATTAGTCATTTAAATTATATGTGAAACCTCCCTATTGGTAGTTTCGTCAGCGTTAAGGTAGTCACAGACGGTAGCATTATTCCATTGACAAAAGAAACATCATCCAATATATTTGACAAAAGAAAATTCAAGTAAATGGTTTTAGTATTTGGAACTTATTTTATATAAAACAAACTATTAATTGTTAACGTTAGGAGTGTACTACACTCCTCTGCTTACCCCTTCGGAAATTACAGGCGTGATGTTACGTCTTTTTTTATGTTAGCGTATCACGTGTGGATGGGGACATCCACATAAAGGATTAGGTAGAGGAGTGCAGTACTCTAATTGTAAACCATAGATTTTATTGAAATATGCTTCAGTTATATTTAAGTGTGATCAAGATCTGTTATGCTGTCCGAGCGGTTCTATTTTAAAGGATATTAAGAGTTAGCCCAATACGCTTTAGGAACTATTCTACATGAGTGTTTAGCGCGTAGATTTCTTCACAATATTATATTACCTTTACCCTAGACCGCCGGGACAGGAAGCTAAGGTCTTAACCACTGAATTATTACCTACATAGTCCTTTTATTATGGTCTATATATAGAATAGAGGTTGAAGGTCAACTGATGCTAGGCAATTTTTCCGACCTATATAAAATTTCCTCTCGAAAGAGCTGATAGCATACAAATATGTACTAATATTTTATTGCAACAAATATGGGTATTCAGAAGTTTTACAATTGAAATGGGTCCATCTGATTTGGCTTCAGCATACAATTTTTAACATATTGTAAGATGTCATTTTATTATTATTAATTAGTCTACCGATCACATTGTTATCCTCAAGGACCAGTAAATACGTGTCGCTTACGTTAACTGGATTCATACCGGAACAAACCAATAGCAGCTCTGTTCGCTGATCAGCGACTGAAATAGGCACAGCGGAAATATCACAACTTCCGCGATCGCAAATTGTATAGAGGGTTCCATATTTGAACTGGCTTTTTCGCGGGAAATGTCTATGGTTATGTCAGTTAGCCAGAGATTCTGTGACAGTTTTGCTACTTTTTCTTTTTTATTATAGATTCATTACAATAAATAATAGAAACACCACACTACAATAGCAAACTAAACTAAATATGTAGTAAAGAACAAATTATTTTAAATAAATCGGGAGTGTATTCCACTCCTGTACCATCCCCTTGGAGGAAATACAGACATGATGAACATGTACATACATACATATCTTCACGCCAGGTCCCTCACGGTGTGGGCATGTTATGTTACAATTAAAACTGAAATTTATGAAAGTAACCAACAAATCTTAAGTAAATATTAAAAGTAATTTCTATACTGATCAGAAACCCGGATAAATAAATGAATATAGCCATCGGTCCGTTTTACGTATACAAATTTTCAAATGAATCAGATGTTTTGATCAGTGAAAAAGACGTTGCAAGAATTCGTTAGTTGTCGCATACATAAAGGCGAAGTTAGGAAAAGCCTGATAATGAGCGCATACCTTCAAAAAGCTAAAAGTTTTTATATAAATACGTTATATGTGAAACGACTAACAGACGCGCAAGCAGAACTCACAAGTTACTACTCCCTACCTATTACACAAATCTAAAACTAACCTTGAACCGAATTTGTAAATGTAATTACTTCAGTTAGCATTCGTTAATTGAACTATTAGTTAGTTGGTATTAATTCGTAAAACTGCTGGAATGATTCATCACTAACATTAGATCAGGGAGGATACGTTTGTCTGAATCTTGCTAATACTATACCATTATCCGTGTTATTTGTAGTCACTCACAGACATGTTGCCACAGCTGAGGACTGAGCTGGTCGCTTCTGCACCCGTGGACATAACCACGTCCTCAGAGTGGGACACAAAATGTTCCACTAACAACTGCTTCACGGTAGACATAGGTCTATTTAATAGTTCTATTTATTTGTTTATATTATGTTAAATATAAGTCAAATATCACGAACTTTAATTAATAACACAACATAGATAACACTAAAAACTATCATGAACAAAAAACATTAAATTCATGACGTAGGTACGTCAGAGATTTCTTCCGCAATAACCCGCAAGCGCAAACGGATTACAATAGCGATGCGTCCAGGAGAGCATTGGGCGCAGTGAGAGTTCGAAGTACAAGAGATCTATACTGCCTAGATCTAATTTTAGATAATTTAGATCTAGATCAAGATGGTGTGCAACCGTACAACATCGCGGGACGGCAAATGACTGTACCGGTATACCGATGTACCGGTGATACCGCCCCGAGCGCAACATGTACTCATTTATCCAGCTTGTTTATTTATTTAGTTGCCAACAAACAGTTACTCTGATTCATGAAAAGTAAAACAAATTCCTATATATATAGGAATTTGTTTAGTAAATTTAATTTAATCTATATAGATATAATTATAATCTGTGTATGACATGATAAAGCATAAACATTTCATTTTAGTAGAGTTGGGCGACAACTATGAGCAAATTATGTCGACAAGTTACCCTCAGGGGTTATCGAAATCTAAGCAAACTTGTTTACACCATCAATTTGGACGTACGTTCGGAATAAGTTACTTATTGTATTCATCTTTGATCAGCCATTTTGGTCCAAATGTTGTACATATAATATGTAAGGTATATAATACCTATAACGGTATCGTTTGACCATTTCTCAAATACATAAAGCATTTAATGTAACGGAATAATTATTGTCTTTATTTAAAAAAAATAATCAAAACTAAGAACAACATTAGAATTTCGTTTTTTCTTCGTGAATATGTATATGTCGACGCAAAAGCGTAGATGTTTGCTTTTTAAAAAAGTAGCAACTTTTATTATCTGTTCGGCTGAGTTTGACAAGCACGCAAGCAGATGGCGTGGTAAAAAAAGAAAAGATCGAAGTTGTTATTGAATGTGGATTTCAAAAACTATCTATATATTAATACGTGATGCCAAAACTTTGGACCCCTTTTTACGAAAATTGCGCGGACGCAGGAGCATAAAAT
>DWEE01003890.1:0-10129 GCA_018245755.1 Parelbella macleannani
CAATTACACATTAAATTTTTTTAAGCAATATGTTTGTAATTATTCGACTGTCACTAAACTAATGATAATAATTGATGTTACTGTTAAATTGAACGTGATAAATATATTGCTCTAGGCATCTAAATAATTATATTATGTAATGTGTTCTTGGAAACACAGTTGCTATGGTCATAATAGATGGTAATATTTCTCGTATTTTTCATCGCAATGAATATTTTTGATCAAAAAAATATTTGAATTAAATATATGTTTCCATTGTCTGCCCTTATTTTATGTTTCTCTGTTACTAAAATTGTGGTAATTTAAGAACTAGTTTTCTCCGTCTTTTTGCCTTAGTTACTTCGTCCCGATGATCAAGATACATAATATATTAAGCGACGTCTTAAACGTTGTTCCGTTATCGGAATGACAAGTTATTTTTGTTTGCTGTCGATTACTGTGTCACGTTTACATCATTTTTTTCGGCCATCATACAACTCTACAAACCGTAGCACTCCACTTTTATAACTACATCTGGATCATTAGTAAACACACTTAACACATCGCTCACTTTTCCATTCCATTAATTACATTTTCTTGATGATTTTGTTTTATGCCTAAAGCATCCTTAAAGTGTAAGTATTTCTTCTAGATATGTATCTATGTATATATATGTATTTCTGCTAGGTAACTCTTTAGTGCTTTCTGTTAACATAAAGATAAAATGACTATGGAAATTAACTTGACCATGTTCCGAGTACATGCACAGAACTAGCCGAACTGATAACATGGACACGAGAGTTCGATGGGATAATGACTAGTACTGCAACACCAGTTAGTTACATGCAATAAAAGAATTATTTTGCAACATTTATCATTGACTATTATCTGCAGCACATTACAGAATATTGTGTGAAAAACCCGGGAGTCAATTATAAACACATTTTCCGGTGTGAAAACAATTATTACAATGGTCACGGACAGTGTTCAACATTTATTGAACAGTTTCAGCTTTGACATACAATAATTTTCTTTTATATACATATTATAATTATGCAAAATCAATATTTATGTTCGTATAGCTTTATAATAATATTCTCTTCGTTAGTTGTAATATTAAACATTTGTCTTTTTAAGGTAATAATTATATTATAAATGTACCATGTATGGACTGAATTCACGTATTTTTCGGGATGACCCTCTATTTTACTGTTGATCCCTGAGTCTTTATGCACATGATTATAGCTTCATATCATGCTTCACACACGATGATTCAATTGATTTCATTACGTACTGATACAATCTACATATAGTTCGACCGGGGAAGCACCACCTCTACATCTATTGTTAGCATGAAGCAATTGTTGCCCAAACAATAACTTCATCGACACTCCTGTCCGGGTAGATTGCTGATTTCCGCACGATACTTTTCTTTTCTGGTGAAACGTGGGAGTGTACTACACTCCTCTGCCTATCTCTTCGGGGATTACACGCACGATGTTACGATGTTACTTTTCTTGCCCCATCATAAGCATCTTCTAACTCGTTTATAGTTATATTAAATTATAACCTTCTGCTTACATTTAATTTTTTTATATCACATTTACGTGTATATTTTTACAACAAAATAATCATTGTGGAATGTAATTAAGAATGAGTTTAAAAATACTTTAAAACCTTTACTTGGTTTCATGGCCACGTCAGATCGCGAAAAACGTGAATAGAAATCCAGTTCCAATCGCTTTCCTACATAGACATCTTAACTCCATTCTCTTTCTCTACCTCACACAATTAGTCTATCTTTGTTTGTACCTACCTGTGTACTGCTATTCAGAACACTGAACTTTTTTAATACTTTTGTATGTTTTTGTGTATCTATATCGGACCTTAGTATGTCCCGCTTGATTCCCGTTGCCCATCTCACAGTAGCTTATTTCGTTATTTATAACGCTGAGAGAGACATTTCATAAATAGCTACTGATTAATCTAATACAATTAGTTATTAGTTCTGTTACTTCAACAATTTCCCGTTGACAAAGTTTAAAGCAAGTCATTCCCACTGTGGTTAATGTTATCATAATACACAAATACTATTCAATGTCAATGTAAAATCCGTAGAATTTTCTTACGTCGAATTTTATTCAGAACGGTACATATTGTATACAAACAACAGATAAATGTTGACTGAGCACAGCTGCGTAGACGTTTTAAGCAGAAACGGTATGAAAATACCACGTGCTAGCTTTTATCCGGACTCTGCGTGGATTTTATTATGTATTCTATCTATCGTAATTGTTATAAGAGTATTAAAATGTACGTGCGACAATTCTTACAATGTGTTTTATAGTGTAAGAGTTATTGCGGCTAAGAACTTTTGCCGTCAATCATATGCTATGAGTTTAAGAATGAAAAATAACCAACCTTATTTAAAGTTAAAAACCTTAGTTTTGTAAATGTAAGTGTTTTTATTGTAATCGTGATAATTAACAATAAATGAATAATATATTCTATACTTACGACTAAACGTTAGTAACACAGTGTTTTCAAATATCATTTTACAATTAGGTAGGTACATATGTATAAAACGTGTTATACCTACGTTCATACAAAAAGGAGAAGTATAGACTGACAGACAGCGCCTTTTGTACATATATAGTTACTCATTGAAGCTTTCGGTTTATTAAGTCAGCTGAGATGTGTTAACGTCAGACCGAGAGACACTCGGGGATTTACGGACTACACGGCAAGCTCGTTTCCTTAAACCTTAGGAAATTGTAAATTATATATAAACAGTGCTGGCGTGCGAGTCCGTCAGTCAGTGCTGTGGTCTCTTCGAGCGATCTCACGACGGGTATTGGAGTTACTTGTGCGTTTTCCGATAAGTTATTAATTCTGCAATCAATTGCAACAAGATCGAGAACAAAACATGATTTTTCAATTAGGTAAGCTCCTATTTCTTTCAAGTGGTAATAGGTATGCACACATTTTATGGAATTGTTCTTTGTTTGAATATGCGGATATAAGTTTGTTTTTTTTTTGGCTACA
Organism: Parelbella macleannani; assembly: GCA_018245755.1. Taxonomy (NCBI): domain Eukaryota; kingdom Metazoa; phylum Arthropoda; class Insecta; order Lepidoptera; family Hesperiidae; genus Parelbella; species Parelbella macleannani. Next base: position 3,025 of record DWEE01003890.1, read on the forward strand.
AATCTGTGGCTGTTCTACGTGACCAACCGTTAAATCAAAAATTAAGATTTTTATGAATAAGACTTTATACTATCCATCAAAACTTAATTTGTTTAATTAAGATGCATTTTGTTAAATCGTGCCACTGGGTACGGGCCTGTATTCCAACATACTGCTTCTGTGAGGCCAGTGAAAAGACAATGGCCAATGGATCAGCTGGATATTCAGAGATTGCATTCTTGAAATTTAAAAAAAACCCGATCACTTAATATACCTACCTTCCGAACCAAGAAAACGCTTGTGGAAATATGCCACTAATGGTTCATCATACAAGCATTGCTTAACTTTTAAGATCAATTGCAATTCGGAACCGCATCAAAGCTTTGGGCACCTACTTCATATACTTACGTAAATTAACGAAATTTTACTAATCAATTGATTAATGGATTATGTATTTATTTTAACCGAATCAAAGATATTATTATTTCTTTGTGCGTTTCAATAACTATTGTTTAAAACAAAATCAAATCATGCAAAAACTGTTTAAATATGTAGTTTTCAATCGTTTCAAGCGGGTTTAATTTAACATCTGTCACCGTCACTAATTTTCACTGAAGAACTCATGCCCAACATTGGGATATTAGTAATTGATGCTGACCGTACTAAAACATACTGTTTGTCATTAAATCCATTTGCAATAATAGTACCTACAGTGATTAACATTTGACAGCAATAATCTGATAATACAATTATTATGGTTCGCGTTTCGTTATTAATTTCATTATAGTACTTCCGGGAATATTACTTCAGTTTATATTAATAACTTAAGTATTGTTTACATTACGAAAATAACCCTTCTTATTCTGAGAAGGGACCCGAGTCGAACACTGGATAGCGGAACGTTAGATAGGGCATTGCGTATATAATATTATTAATTGAATACAAATATAATGTTACACACATAATAAAATTAAGCAACGAACGAATAATCTTGCACTGAACAATGTTGAAATATCTGATATTGTTTATTTATAAATGCAATAAAACATGACTAAAGTTTTGCAAAATGTAATAGTTTATATATTTATTTATAGATACCTATATACTCAGTATTTTTGCGTGTTAAAGTAAAATCAACCAAAGACCCTGATATCGTAATTTAATGTAAGACTAAGCATTTCTCGTTTCCTGGTTTTAACGGAAAAAATTACTTACAGGAGTTGTGTTCCTTGTGGCGTCGATGTCGGTGACGTCCGCACTGCCACCATGTACCTGCCCGAAGAATCTGGCGCCGGTGTGCGGTTCCGACGGGCAGACGTATAACAACGAGTGCTTGCTCAACTGCGCACAACTCTCCAACCGCGATCTGTTCGTGGCAAGGTCCGGAAAATGCCGCGAATTCAGATCAGTGGGATGCGTCTGCACGATGGAGTGGGCCCCTGTGTATGATTCGAATGGGAAGATGTATCCCAACAAGTGTTCTATGCAATGCGCTCAGCGGTCAAAACGAGAGAGCGTGCAAGTAGCGGAGCTGCCCACAGGACCGGTCTGCGCGTGCCCTTTCATCTACAACCCAGTCTGCGGCACTGATGGTCAAACGTACGATAACTCTTGCTCTCTGGATTGTGCGCGCGTGGAAAAATTAGACTTGCGCATTCAGTACGATGGCCCATGTGAGACCAACAACAATCCCTGCACTTGTACACGCGAAGCCAAGCCTGTGTGCGGCTCTGATGGAAAAACTTACGCAAACCCTTGCATGTTGCAATGTGCGAAGGAGACTAGCCAGGACTTGGTATTGGACCACTTTGGTGTTTGCGACAACGGCGTTAGCGTCGTGGATCCCCCCCAGTGCGCTTGTACGCGGGAAATGAAGCCACTTTGCGCTTCGGATGGAAACACATACTCCAACCCTTGTCTGTTCAAATGCGCTCGGGAATCGAATGGAGACCTCCAAATTAACCACGTGGGACCATGTGACCTTGGTGTAAACGTCCTGGAAGACGACGAAAATGTGCAAGTGACTGCCCTGGGGATTTAAAACCGCCCGTGCTTATGCAAATCAATGCCTGATGAGACGTTCTGATCCCAACCTCACCGTGGTCAGCGACGCGCCGTGAGAACAGTAATAAATTAATCTTCGTTTTATTTTTAATCTGTTAAAGTAATGATCCTAAGATGATATGCCATTTGTTTACGTTGTTAATAAAATATTTGTTTCAAATTATTTCTTGTTATTCATGTGAGTTCGATACGCCTAACCTTTCGGGGAATAATAAGGGAGGTTATGTAACTTTATTCGTAAAAAATATGAAATCCCTTTGTCAAAATTTATAAAGAGATTTGACCATTTATTAGCAACAGTAATATTTGGCCAGGGGCATTTTTGGTATTTGATATTCCTGTTTCAGCACCCAGACTCACGGTTTGTTTAGAACAGAATTATGACAGCCAGCCACAAAAAAAGATATCAAACTACGTGACTATGTCAATATTGATAATAAAATAATGTATATGTAGGTACTGAATATAGATAATTATTTGATATAATTATTTTATTCCGTTCCGACAAGTTATCTCGAAATACCTCGTCTTTTGTTATCGCCTTCTCTTTAATCATCTATATCATCGTATTAGCCCACTACGAACATAGGCTCCCCTCAGGGGTTCTCGCTCATAATCAACAAGCCTTACTTATAATAACATTGTTCTCCATACAATTAGTTAACAAACCGACCGTTAAGTGCTAAATATATATAAATAAAATACAACAATAGTCGGTAATGCTGTGAATTTACACAATCGACGGAAACGACAAATTATTCATATAATTTTATTTATTGCATTGCGTGAATCATTCTGCATGCATTAAAAATGATTTAATGTCACATACTTAGATAATTTAGTTCGTGTGGTGCAAGGGGTTCCGAGCTCACCTGCCCCTGGTGTATACCAGACAAGGATCTGGCGACCGGCTGATTACTGTATACAGCAACCTATATGGGTACGGATAAAGGCCCTGGTCGCTAACAGGCAACAGCGAAGGTGTAGGCGTACGGAAGATCCGAGCACTGCGATCCCCAACACGCATGCCCAGCGTGGGGATTATGCGCTAATACTGCTCAGAGGAGGCTTATGTGCCAGAATAGGCTAGGCTTTCAAATTAAAATCTGATCTTAGTTGGTGATCGTCATCTATAGACGTTTCAACTTCAGAAGAATTACTAATGTGTAGTAGGAAATAAAATCAATATAGATTTCCGACTTGTAATTTAATAGAAAACAAATAAATAACAATAAAAAAAAAACAATATTTTAATTATTTCTTTTACTATTTTCACATATTACACATCATAGATACAAAACAGTCAAACATCTGCTCATTCCGGAATCGAACCTAAAACTACATTTGGCAGCCTGGATTGACTACCAAGATGATGGCAATGTAGTATATTCTCGAGCGAGTACTGCTGCCTTGATTTTATAACGAGTGACCTATCGTTATAACAATGTCAGTGTAAACCATGTAATTTAGACGGATAAACATTTTCCAGTCAGATTTATTTACCCTTTTAAAGCCGGATTTAACTGGAGTTTTCTGCACATTGTTTAATAGTAACATTTAATGTCTCACTATATTTCGATATTTAAATGACGACCGTCTTTAAGTCAAATGTATTTTTGGCACTATACACTAAAAAAAAAAACAAAAAAAACTACATCGAACAAAAATATACATGCATGCAAAAATATCACTTGAATATGCGGTTTTATTTATTGAATGTAACTTTTTGGATTGAGTTTCGTAATAAATCACACCTATAGAGCCATTATCAATTAGCAACTATCGATGTATTTTAGAAATTAGCCGAAAATCCAATGATCATCAATGAAATCAAGCGACAGCACATATTATAAAATCTTTTGGCAGTATATAAACACACCATGACAGGCACTTTAAAAATAATGCGAGTTTACATTTTTCGCCACCCGCGGCGCCACCTACTTCACTTTTTGTTTTGTGTCGTTAACAACGAAATATCATTCCATAAATTTTCATCACTCTATATGTTGTACATCTTACTTTGTTCTACTCTAGAGTCCATTCACTCACTTTATAATACTGTTTATAAATCTCCAATTTTTTATAAAAAAATATTTACGGATACTCCTTAGAAGTTAGAACTATCCGATTTCGATGAAACTTTTCACAAGTAATCTGTTTAGTACAAAGTGTTTTCTATATTTGTATGTACTTCTTTCATCTTATGGAGCTCTCTCTACCCTGACTTCCTCTTTTCCCAAAAAGACTGTGTCCTTCACAGGTAACTCTTCAGATACCCCAATTTTTAAAACTCCAAGTTAGCTAGCAGTTCATCTCCTTCTTCATCGGCCAGGAACAATTTGTTAACGTCGTCAACTTTTTGATGATTTTGAGAATCTTCTTCAAAAATATCTTCGTCTAAGAAAAGATTTTCTAAAATCTCCATCTCGCAGTTCAATTCCTTGGAACTTTCACCATGTGAAGTCATATCTAGACTGTTTGAGTTATTCTGATTACTATCAGCATACTTTCTAATATTTGTTCCGGGAATGTAATTGTTTTTATTTCTCGTTTCCCGTGCTGGTGACAAGTATTGTGTGATTTTGTTGTTAGTTTCCTGGAAATTAAATTTAACCTACTTCCTCATATAACACGAATAACATGCACATTAAAATCACGTTACATATAATATCTCTTACTGTGCCGCTGTTAGAAGAAATTCCATAGGGAATAACATGTAAATAATATTATCAAATTAAATAATTAAATTTATTAATAAAATAAAAGTATACCTGATGTTTTAATGTAGCGTCTTCTAGTGTGTCGGTGCTGAGTCCTACATCGTTCAAAACCTGAGAATATAAACATTGTATTATTTTAAAAAAAAAACTAATTTTTTTATTAGATCATGTGTGCGTGTGCAGGTGGGTGTGCACGTGGGTGTGTGTGTGTGCGTGTATAGGTGAGCGCGACCGTGCGCGCGCGGTGGTGCGTGCGTGGGTGTGTGCGTGTGGACGTGTGTGTGTGCGTGTATAGGTGAGCGCGACCGTGCGCGCGCGGTGGTGCGTGCGTGGGTGTGTGGGTGTGTGGGTGTGCGCGTGTGTAGGAGTGTGTAGCAGTGTGCGCTGACGCTGAGCTTGTCGCGCAGGCGCGGCCAGACGGCGTCGTCGGCGGTGCGGCGCGCCAGCAGGTAGCGCACGCGCACGCCGCCGCGGCGCCCCAGCCGGTGCGCGCGCGCCTCCGCCTGCAGCACCACCTGCCGCCGCGCTACACACTCACTCTCTACACTTTGCTTTATACAACACTGTGCACTGTGCACTCCGAGAACTCGCTCGTATATTAAATGGTACTGTCATAAAATGCTAAACTTTCTCCGAAACACGTTCGCCCGTACGTATTTCAGTGCTGCATGTTTACACCGAGATAATGCGTCCTACGAATGTATATACGTTAGTATATAAATGTGTGCACATTTGCAGATGTACACTCGAGTTCTCTACATTCAATATACGCGTATGTTTGAAGGTGCTCACGCCGGGGTTCCAGTGCAGCTCGGCGAAGACAACGAGGTCGGCCGCAGTGAGGGTGAGGCCAGCGGATGCGGCCGTCAGTGACAGCACGCCCGCTCGGCACTCCGCGTCCGTCTGGAACCGGTGCACCAACTCCTGCAAGCGTACCGAAGCAAATCAGAGATGAGGTCGCTCATTGACACAAGGATACGGATGTTGCTGATGAACAATAAAATAAAATATAAATGTTCATGCCTAGTCTGTTGCAAAATAATGAGAAAGTAACAGTTACTAGATATATTCGCTACCCTTATAGACCTCATGTACGTTTTCTAAATACACGGCAGTTTCGAAAGCTTCGGATTTCTCCATCAGCCAGAATCTTATCTATCATTCACAACGATTATCAATTTTGAAATACTTTCATCTGCCATTTTTCTATATGCTCGCATCAGCGGAGCATATCCCTTGTCACTCTTACACATTGCCAACACATTAGCACACAAAGCATCTCTCTTACATCTATCTGTATTAAGAACGAGGTCGGCGAGTGTCATGTTGCATGTGCGACGTATCGACCTCATCGTTTAGGGGTAGAAATGAATCAGCAAAGCGTGTATACTCACAGCGCGCACGCCGGGGGGCGTCTCGCCCGAGATGTATACGTGCGGAACGCCCGCTTCTTCTAGGGCTTCGCTGACCGCCGTCATCATCGCGCGGTGGTGCGCGAACACCAGGAACTTACCGCCGAATTCCTTCGCCATCTGACTTATGTACTTACTGCAATAATACAGTCATATATTTTATCCCTTCTTCCGAGTATATTTTTTAACATTTCCCAGCTTTGCGGTCACAGGCTACCAGCAATGCTGGCAAATGTTATAAATTGCAAACTGAAATATATAAATTCCAAATGATACTTCATGACCTGTCAAAAATGTAATTATTGATATAGGTCCAGACACTGATATTTCTCGTTCTCTGCTTACCGCGTAAGGGTCCAGAGCTGTCGATATAATAAAAATAATATTGTTATACTTCTGTATCAATAAAACATTTAATCTCATGGGCAAGTGTAGCGGAGGCGCCGTACCGCACGGCGGGCACCTTGACGCGCGCGGACGCGCCGAAGTAGGCCACGAGCGCGCCGTGCGCCGCCCCGCCCCCGCCGCCGCCCCCTGCCGCGCCCCCGCCGCCGCCCCCGCCGCCGCCCGCCGCCCGCGCCAGCCCCGCCGGCCTCGACGCGCCGAACGCCAGCAGGCTTTCGTCCAGGAGCACCGCCTCCCTGGACCGACGCAGCCTCTGTTACATCCTACTGTATACTGTATATATATATATTTATTACTTATAACAGGGATGTCAATGAGGTCGACCTGTCCGCTGTTTGTTAAAAAATACCATACACAAGAAAATATTGACCACCTCGTCGGTCCAGTGATTGCAAACAAGACTGCTGGTCCTGTATGATCATTGAGTTTTTCTAACTTGTGATTCCCACCGATGGCTAGGAGCCCCGACTTGTGCTCGGTGTAAGTCAATAGACTCACCCTCTGTTTGATAGTTGAACGTATAAT
>DWEE01003891.1:0-10128 GCA_018245755.1 Parelbella macleannani
CATGCTTGGTACAACATACACAATATTATAAGCTTAATGCACAATCTCTTATAGGTAAACACTGCATGCAATATACAATTATCATTTAAGTAACCAGATATAGTAATTTTACAGTGAAGTGAGGATATATAATATAACTAAGTTATAACAGTTTTTGCTTATAATCATAGTCATGACGTGGAAGGTTTTACGTTAAGAATTTGGTTACGAAATTGGTGAAGCTTTAGTGAGAATAAGTCAACATGTGTGTTTGTGGACAGTTCGTTGTAGGTTTTACATAATCGAGGTAATGGAGACTTGCTACCCAAAACAGTAGATCTTAATGGCGGGACAAATGGAGATATAGGTTTTCGTGGAGCGGTACGGGGTATCCTAAATTAGAAATTGCTAAGTAGTTGGGGACAGGCAATAATATTATTGTGAATTTTGTATAAAAATATCAAGTCCAGGAGAGTTCTGCGCTTTTCTAAGGAATACATATTGAAATAGGAAAGAATAATTCTTGTATATTTATTTCTTCAAACAAAGGGTAGTATGAAGACTAAACTTTCAATATCATTCTATAGTGTACTTTATCTAATACTTAGGAAAGCTCTTAATCTGATAGCTATCTATATTAATACTTAGGAGAGCTCTAAATCTGATAGCTCTCTATAGGCATAGTGTTGTTTTAATATGTGCTAGAATTTCCATGAGACTAAAGCATCAATCGACTATTGTGCTGTTTAAAGGTTCGTTCTGTAGTTCTGCAGTTGGATCACAATAGAAGTTTAGAGGGCTAGAAGTACAATAACTAATTTTTTTAACAAATTAAATATCAGTGTCTTTAAAATCAGCGTAATGTACCTGAGGCGGGAATGGCATGAACGTCGGCGGCGGCGGTGGGAGCGCGCCAGGCAAACCGGGCACCGGCTCCAAGGCGGACGCCAGTTCATTCTTATCATTAACGCCTTGACGACCTAAAATATATTTTTCTTATATAAGTACAAATTTTATTTCACAATCAATTATCAAATAAGTACAAATTTTATTTCACAATCAATTATCACCAGAATATTTCATGAATTCTTAAATATTATGGTCATTGAAATATGTATATTGATATATAAAATTTCTTAGTGAATCGAAATGAAAGAACTAAAAATTATAATTGAGAAAATCCACTCTTATGCACATGTCATTTAGATCAGTGATAATTAATATTGAGACAATAAATACACACTACACTGTAACCGATAATATAAAGGGTAAACTATGTAGTTAAAAAGATTGATGACGAAAACAACACTCTATCGATTTTACAAGTGTTTGTTATTCTTACAACACATACCCTGAGATTTCCCCCATTTGATTGTCAACCTCTTTCCACCTATCACCAATCTGTTGAAAGTCTTCTCAGCAGCATGCTCCGCGGCAGCCCTCGTTGTGTATTGCACAAAGGAGCATTGTGCTCTGGGCACTAATGTCAAAGATCTAAAATATAAAACACCATTACATATTACAGAAAAGTAATATTGAATATTACATTTATTTTTGGTCTACAAAACAACATCATGCCTGTAATCGTAGAAAAGGTAGGCAAAAGAATTATTTTTACATCCCACTAAAAGAAATAGGGTGCTAGCATACTATAATTCAAGCTGTGAGCCACTACTAAAAATTTTCGTGCCAAAAAAACTTAATAGGATGGGGATCAAACCTAAGACATCTCAATCAGCAGTTATGCTTGCAACCGATCTACCAATAAGGCAATCAAACATCCATGAGTAAATTCTATCGGATTAAAATGTAAACACGAAAATTATAGAATTATTGAAAGAAACTTGAAAACAAAGAAGCAAGGGGGGGACAGTTAACAATTACAACTCAATTATAACATGATAAGATGGAGAGTTTATATCTGGATATTGCACAAGTATTGTATTATCTTCTTGTTTGTAGTCTTGGAGTGCATCACACCGATAACCATGATGTAAAATGAAAAAGTTTAATAATTTATAATAATGTTCTAATTAGGTGTTAACTATTTAAGCTGTAATCTACATTTTTCGTTAAGTAATCTTTGTTAGATTTAATAATTTCATTATTTTTATTAGTGACTCATGAATCTAGATTTGTCCTTGGCGTATAGGAACAGGCTCACTACCTACATATTTCATGGGACTTAAACATAATCGGTGAAATTGTGGGAATGTACCACACTCCTCTGCCTACCCAGTTGGGGATTACAGGTGTGATGTTACATTGAATTATTTTTTTTAGATTGTCACACTAATCTTCTATTCGGTAGGTAGTGAATATTAGGTGCCAAATATCTCTATCCTAGCAGATCTACATTTATTACTGTATTCATATAAACACTGTTTTCGGTATTTCTAGCATTTGATTTCATTTTTTTTTAGTACATTTATGTCTGATACTCTTCATAACCTATCACATATTGAACTTCAGCCAATCTTACCTGATCTCGCCATATTGATAGAACTCGCCTCTAAGCTCATCCTCTGTAATGTTCTCGGGCAGATTGCCTACATACAGTGTTGTGACAGTTCTATCCTCTGGTAGAGGCAAGGCTGGCATGGCGGCTGCCCGACGCATCAGTTTTTCAGCTACTGGATCATTCACTCCATAATATCTGCAAATATTAGACAATGAGCAATAAATTTGGTTTAACAGGCAGTTATTGTTTGTAGCTCTATTGTTGGAGGGGAAGCTTATATGTTAGTTTTAAATGTTTCATGAGTATTTAATACACATGACTACATATAGCTATGAAATTATATGAGAGACCTCAAAAGCGCACATGAGTTAAGCTGGTACATATATCATCGACAACATCAGCCTATCTCAGTCCACTGCTGGTTGAAGGTCTCTCTTAATGAGCGCCATTGCGCCTTGTCAACAGCTTGTCGCATCTAGCTTCTACCTGCAGCCCTTTGCAGATTGTCTTTCCACCGAGCCAAAAGGTGTCCTATACTAAGGTTGCTGAGATGCCGTCTTCACTCTAGAATTCGCTTATCCAGTGAAGGTACATACATATATAAGCAAGCCAATATAAAACCACAAATATTTAAAGCAATGGCCTTTTTTTTTAATATAGTGTAGGACACTCCAGTTGGGAGGAGTGACGATATATGAAAAGTGGCTAGCAGTAGGATTCGAAGAGCTGAAGATAGAATTCAGTGATGTGCAGATGGAGAGGCCTATGTCCAGCAGTGGACAGGACTAGGCTGACGATCATGATAATGATGTATGGTCTTTTAATTTGAGATTCATTAATGTTGTGTTACATATGTACATTATAATTGACGCCATTTTTGTTCACTCATTCACACATGGGCAAAACAACAATGGCAAAACTATCAAAATATATAATATGTTGTGTATTACAGATATAAAATCTGAAAGCAAATGTATTATATGATGCTAGAAGTGGAAACTAAGTTTGAATTTCTTGATTAATAATGGTTACTATTTCTTATTGCCCTTTGAAACTTATCTTGATACTTTTCTCAATATTCCACATAAACAAATCTTGAATGGATATATGTAGAAAGTATGTTATTATGGTTTATTGTAAACAAAATAGGTAGCCATGAAATTGTAAAGTCAATGATTTATTGAGTAAGACTTGATACTGAAAAATCTTAATTTGACCTATAGTAAGTTTAAATACCAAATTTTAGTAGGATTTTTAAGGGACAGTATATGAAAATGTCCTGAAATGAAATATTACCTGTCCTTAATATTCTGATCCGCTAATGGATCATCGGGGTCAGTAGGCTTCTCGTGCCTGTAAGGACATTCCTCACCACGTCTACACTCTCCCTTGACCCAAAATGAACACACATGTGGTCTGTTCCTTTTATAATATGGTGCCGTTCTTGCCAGACGTAGCAGCAAGTCTGATGCTCCTTTAGACTTTAAAGCGGAATTGCTCGGTTGACTTGAATCAAACTTGGACATCTGACTGTCCAAGTTCTGAATATAATACTCCTTATTAACTTCGTTTCTCGGTAAATCATCTTGAATTTTGAGTGCAGCATCTCTAACTTGAATAGGAAGCCCATACTCAAGGTCCAGAAGACATGTTTGACAAACATTCTTTAATTTGGAACATGTTTGGCATATTTCAGTTTTCTTAAAACGCATCCTGGAACCAGGGCACCAGCGGAAGACAGTAAATGGACGTGCACATATTTTACACTCCTTGCCATACTTTTCTTTTGTCTGAAATTAATTTATGTATTTGCTGTATTACGTCACAAAAAGCTATAGTTCTATATTGCTATTAAGTATAATCAAAACGGTACTTACCATGCGAATATATGGATTATCTCCTAAGCATGTTTGGCATAATATTGGAAAATCCTGAAATCAATAAATAATGTAAAACTCGCTTGAGTTAAAATATTGTTACATAAACGTTGTAACTTCAAAGTAATTATCGTAGGTACGTACCGAATCTTCCCAATTCTGTCTATTATAAGTGTTTGTTGATTTCGATACTGCCATCGTATTTCACTTTGGTCTTTGCTAGTACAAAGTGGTGACTAACTCAACACATAAGGTTTCAAAGTTCTACTAGTTTGATGGGTGAGACAGGAAAAATAATAATAACATACGATAATTAAAATAAACGATAAAATTAAAGACGACGAAAAAATAGACCATGCAACGCATCACAAATCACAATCACCAGTAAAAGTCAGAATGTTAGATGAATTATTATCTGAAAGGTTAACAATTGCATATTGGTTAGGTTGTCAACTTGTCAGTTGTAATTTTTTTTACGAATATTGACCATTGACGACAATCCATCTTTCTGCCAAAATCAATAAAATTACCTCAAGATGATTATAATAAATAAGTATTTCAAGTCCTTTATTTTTATTACATATACAAACTTTGACTTTAGTACAACTTAATAAATCATGTTATTGTTAGATGGATTAATCTCTTTTACTAAAGTGAATCGTTATGATGTTAACAAATTTATGACCGGTATTAAAATTTATGATGTTGTAAAAAATAACATTGTACCTATGTAATTAATAAGCTCAGATTATCCCTAAATTGGGAAGAAAAATAGGAAAAAAATTAAACGACTGGGAACTTCATTTCATGGTTAATTTTCCTCTAAACCTATATAATAATTCTAACCTACTTTCAATTTCAAAATGTAATAACTTTTTCATTAAACCACAAAGGGTACCTCTATTTTAATTTTTATGTACTTAGAATGTGTTTCGGTTACATAGATATATAGACACCCACCCACTCATTGTTTACGTATGTCAATGTCAATTGAACACGGTAAAATTCAACTCTTGCATTTTCATTTATGTATGTGTTATTAACAATAAATAAATAATTAAGAAACACGATTTGTATCTTTAAGATTTGAAACAGCTCAAGTCAAAATGTCTATTACTACATTGGTACGTATTGTATTTTAAGTGTAATTTTGTGTGTCGGCATTTTGATAACCAATATTCGGTTTTTGGAAGTTTTTTTGATTCCAGTATTATTTAAAATTAAAAACGGAAAATGCTCATGAAGATTCAGTGTGGTGTTGTGCTTGGAGTCAAATAGAAAGCGAAAATCAGAACGGAAACAATGAAGATGAACATAACGAAAATTCGAAGTAAGCATAACTCGTCTTATAAGAGCAATTTATTTAAAGCTTATTATTGTGTGGTTTGTGCAAGTGAAACAAATATAATTGTGCCGGGATTTGTGGCCTAATATCACAATCTGCCAGTAATTTTTGAAACATTTAGTTTGGTATCTGTAAGCTAAAAATACTTCATAACATGACTATACATATGTTGTTTGTTAATCTCAAGTATTGTTTTATTTTACAGTCACTCAAACTCGCAAAGTACCTTTGATAATTATATTATAACTGGTGGGCTTGACGATATAATAAAAGTGTGGCAACTAAAAGACGGAAAACTTGAAGAAAAGCACCAGCTGGAAGGACATTCACTTGGTGTTGTGTCTGTAGTAGTTAGTCCTGATGGAAAAAGTAAGTCATGCAATTATCTTTTTCTAATTAGTAACCAATTATTTATGAGCTTTTATATTTGTTGTAATATGTACACACAATTTTATAGTCACAACTACAACTATCTTGTTGTTGAATTGTTGGTCAAAGTGATTGTATGTGTAACTGCTGATACTGGTACTGTTGCATTTTTCTAACATAGATTATCTAATACTGGCTTAGAGTGAATCTTTACCTGGTGTATGGCTATCGGCTCACCACCTATTCCATAGTGGAATGGTAATATGACTGGTGAAGCATTGGAGTGTAATACACTCTTCTGCCTATCCTTACAGTATTACGGATGTGATGTTACCTTTAATCACTTATTAAATTATACTTACAATTCAATTAATTAAATGTGGCTATGATTAATGATTTAATATTTAAATAAAAAATATTAAATAATAGTTACTTAAATTCCATTCATTCATTTTCCTATTTTGATAATATAGTATTCCAATGATATCTTTAGCTCTAGCTAGCAGTTCTCAAGACTCGTCCCTAATATTATGGGATATAGTGACTGGAGACAAGTTAAAATCAATGGAGTCAGGAATAGCTGATGTTTGGACTTTGGACTTTTCGCCTGATGGCAAGCATGTGGTCTCTGGCAGCAATGCTGGGAAAATCTTGATATTCTCAGTTGAGACTGGACAACAAGAGCAAGTTCTAGATACTAGGGGAAAATTCACCTTGAGTATTGCATATGTATGTACTTAAAAAATAATGACTGACCCCAATCATTTGCTCCAGGTTTAGTTCCCACAAATTATTATTAAGTATTTTTGACAACTAAATTGGTTATTGTTAAAAATATAAGGGTATAAGAAATGCAATGGTGGCTTTTAACACTTTTTCATGTGATATATTAAAAAAAAAATACTGTAACAATTAGACCAGATATGTTATAATTGGAATAAGTAAATATTGGAATTTCAGAGTCCAGATGGCAAATACATAGCGAGTGGTGCACTTGATGGAATTATAAATATTTTCGACGTAGCACAAGGTAAACTTGTCCACACTCTCGAGGGGCATGCGATGCCTATACGCAGTCTCTGCTTTTCTCCAGATTCGCAACTACTGCTCACAGCATCTGATGATGGACACATGAAATTATATGATGTGTAAGTAAGATTGTTCTTTGATTTGACTGATAATGTAAATAACATCATTTAGATGTATTTATTATATAAATATGTATGTAAAGACTGCCATGTTACTGGAGTAGTTGCAAAGACTGACGGCTGATAAAGTGGTCCTGAGTTTTCCTATCCTAGCTCAGGTAACTACTATTGGATTTTCTAGCATTCCAGTAGTGGCTCAGAGTCTGAATTTGTGCCCAGTGTATGGCAATAGACGAACCATTTATTGCATGAAACTTAAAACGCAACTGGTGAAAGGTAGGAATGTACTACACTCCTGTGCCTGTTCCTTCTGAGATTATAGGTGTAATGTTACATTATGTTTTTGTTAATTTTACATTTCATAGGGTCCACGCGAACTTGGCCGGGACTCTGTCAGGCCATGGATCCTGGGTTCTCTCTGTGGCATTTGCCCCAGATGGTAGAAGATTTGTTTCGAGTAGTGCAGATCGGACTGTTCGTGTATGGGACTTGGATAGCATGCAGTGTCAACATGTATTTAAGGAGCACAGTGATCAGGTATGTAGAAACTGAAGTTTCCATTCATATGTATCATCTTAACAACTAAATTAATTATAATAAACACAAAATTATGATAGCGTGGAAATTCTTTAATATGTATTTTAGTGTATTATCATCAACAAAAGCATTTGAAAATGGTTTTTGGCTAATTTAATAATGAGAATTGTATTTTACTCTACTGTTTGTGAATTTTTTGGCTACGTGTTAGAACCACCAAGTGAACGTAATAGACACAAAACAAATTGATTTCATACTATTCAGAGATGTTATACACTTAAAATTCAAGTATTAAACTATAAACATAAAGAAAAACCCAAAGAGAGTTCTCTTACAAAGCCGGTAGAGCAGTGGCATCTTCTTGGGAGTTGAACTCGTCCATAGGCGACGGTGACCACTTACCATTAGGCGGCCTGTCTGGCTGTTTTCTAGTTTAAGTATAAGCAACAGAGTTACGAATATTTATTTTAAATTGATTAAGTTATACCTTTTTTAATCGATGATATCTTTATTCTAAATATTTCTCACATTATGGTTTGATTTAAATGTATACATTCAAAAATTTTTTTTACAAAAAATGTATTTTCTGTATTTCTCTAAAAATAACATGTCTATAGTCCGTTCGCGTTAAGAATGCAGTGAGTCATACTAATCTGCCGGCCTAGCCACATCCCCTAACCAATCAAATCGTTCGTAATTAGAATGTCGAGTTTACAGTGATCAGTTGAATATATGATAAATATTTAATAGACGAAACTGCTAGAAATAACGGCGTTAAAATTCTCCGTCTACCCCCGTACCATTGCAAACTAAACCCCATTGAGTTGGTTTGGGCTCAAATAAATAATTATATACCATATGGAATTTAGATGACGTCATGGAACTTGCCGAAGAAAATTCTTTTATAATAAATACTAACACAGATACCAGTGATAGTGATTAAAATTTATTTTAAATTTATATATATTAAATACTATTGATTTCGATTAATCTTAATATAATGTTTTATAAATCAATGAAACTTAATATTAAAACATAAACTGTTTGTATTATGAACACCACGGTGAATACACCTTTACCCTGCAGTTGCACTGATGACTCCACTGAATTCCTAACGCGAACAGACTATTATTATAACCATCGATTTACCAGTCCGTATCTAACTCAAAACAGATTGTAATTATACAAGAAAATTAAATTAATGTTTTGTTGATTTTTTTAAAATATTGCTAGAGGTATATTTGTTGCAGGTCTGGGGTGTGCAGTTCAATGCTGAAAGTAATAAGATTGTTTCAGTGTCTGAAGATAAAAGCATCAATATTTATGAATGCCCATTGTAACACTTGCATTATTAAAAAATAAACGCAATGTTGGCAGTAACATTTCAAATTGCTGTGGATGAATTATGTGTGACGAGTGAATTTAATACCTATTTATTGTAATTAAATCCATTTGACATGATGAGCATTATTTCAACGTTCTTCGTAAAGCCTCAATGTAAAATGCATAAACATTTTCTAGTTTTTCTATAGGTGTGTTATGTGTAACCTTATAAATCACAAATGTGTTATTTTACAAACGATATCTTTTTAATTGCCTATATTAAAAAAAAAACATCACCGAAGAGGAAGGCTGAGAAGTGTATAACACTCCCACGTTTCACTAGTTGCGGCGTCCCATAGAATAGGTGGTAAAACTTTCCATACACCTTACGACCAATCGTTCGGCAATGTTTCACATATTAATTATTTTTTAATCAATGGTCGCAATCTTATGTTTTTATAAGTTGCTACAGACAAAAACTAGGTATTATAATAGTTAATAATATAATAACTACAGCTGACGATTAAACCAAACATTACCAATATCTATTCTTGTTAAATAGCAGTTTACAAAATTAGTGTCGATTAATAATGTACGGTTATTTATTTTACAATTGACGAATATTTTACCATTTCATCTGATTTAAATAAATATAAAGGTTTACTAGTAGAGGTTAAAAAAATTTTCTTTTGCATAACATAAATTAAAACTATAAATACCATAATCATCGAGATATTATAAATAGAGGGATATACGGCAGCGTAAGCGGCAACATCCGACTGTTAGAAAGAGAGAAACGATCGCGATACCCTATCTCTCACGCTAAGCGCTAGCACTACCTGTGCGTGCGCAAGTAGAAAGAGAAAGTATAGGTAGACTCATTTGATTTCTCTTTTTTTTCGATGTACACATTTTAGGCTTGGTTTCCTATTCCATATATAATAATAATTCTATGGTAATAATAGAGCTTTACTGTCAAATGTCAAAACGCAGTCATGATTGCAATCTGTATTGGGCAAACTCTATGGTAATAGAACTTTACTGTCAAGTGTCAATACGCTGTCATGACTGCAATTTGTATTGAGCAAT
>DWEE01003892.1:0-10128 GCA_018245755.1 Parelbella macleannani
ACCCGGGATTTGAACCCAGGACCTCCCGATCGGCAGTCGCCCTTGCAACCGCTCGACCAACGAGGCAGTCACGCACGTGGACTTTAAATTGAATATAACTAACTTATTGTAAGTACCTACATGAGGAGTTGACTGCCTCATCGGTCGAGTGGTTGCTAGCGCGACTGCCGATCAGGAGGTTCTGGGTTCAAATCCCGGGTCGGGTAGGTACTATTGGATTTTTCAAATTTGAATTTTTAGTAGTAACTCGTAGCTTGCATCTGTGCCCAGTGTATGACAATAGGCTGACCACCTATTCCATGGGACCTAAACGGTGAAACGTGGGAGTGTATCACACACCTCTGTCCACCTCTCCGGGAATTACAGGCGTGATGTTACGTAAATGTGCATAGGGCGTATGACTGAAAGAGACATGGCGCGCTGTGGACCATGACGACCAATAAAAATAAAGTGATAACTATCAGCGGCGCTACTACGACCGATACATGAACAATAATATTGGCTCAAAATGTGCAGGGAGTCAGAGAAAGCTCATTGTATGAGAGAAGAGGAGACCGGCTTCTTTCTCATCCCTACTCCTTGCTGTTTGCTGGATGAGAGGTGACATCTGTAGATGTCTGATGGCATTAACTGATCGGGTGATAGTTGATCAGATATCGACCACTACAGAAGAAGTTTTCAACTTTAAAGTTGCCATATTAACTATACGGAAATACTTATATCGCTGTCAAAACATGGGGGTTGATGAAAAAAGAATAAAATTAAGGGTTATACCTATGTATTTTTAATTCCAAATCATAAAAAAAAAATATAAAAAAATTTGTTAAAAAAATTAAATTTAAAAAATTTGGGGTGAACCATCCTTATCACTTAGATGTAGAAAACATAGATTACGACCTATTCTCAGATGTACCAATATACATATAAAATGTCATAAAAATCGATCCATCCGTTTTCAAGGAGTATGGCAACTAACACTGTCCCGAGAAGTATATGTATAACATATATACTGTATAGATACATATTTAAAAATAAAACAACGTACATGTTTAGTAGTTCAAGTTGTGTCGCCGCCGCGCATGGCGCGCGCTCACTGCCACTGGCTTAACTTCCATTTCCGTCGGTTTGCACAAATAATATGATATTATACTTAAAGTTATCTTGACTCTAGCACTTACATCGTAAAACACTTTTAAAAAGGTATCTATGATGATTTTATCCGCGTCTAAACGTTTAAAGAATATATTCCTCTATCCCACGCTGGGATACCATCCTGGTTTCCAAGCATGAGATCGTAAAAGGCAACTAAACCCAATGCTGATATATCGTAATATGGCATGGCCCGTCTATACATGCTTAAATGCTCTGGCTGCCTACGAGCAGCAACGTAGGCTGTGCAAGAAGCCTTTCTCTGCAATCCCCAACTCGCATGTGCAGCGTAGGGATTATGGGCAAAACCCCCATATTAAGCCTTTATCCACCAGTGGATGAAGACAAAGTAATAGTAGTGATGATGATGAACTACAAATACATCGGCGACGTTATCTCTAAACTATTGATATTACACCCCTTGTTTTATGTTACCTCCACTGGTGTATCATACCCGAGCCGTACGTCAGTTATTGTTCAACAGCTGTAATATACGAGTAGATGGTCCATTCCTGACCAACCTCGGCCGTGCTATGAGAAAAAAAAATTTACTTTAATTTTTATTTCATATTAAATATTTCATATGTAACAAACGTAACTTCACACCTGTAATCCACAAAGAGTTAGGCAAAGATATGTAGCACAGTGGATCACTTAGGCTTATATCTCACTGTTTAATAGGGGGTGAGCCTATTGCCATACACCGTCGTGTACGTAAATATAACATCATAGTAGTAAAGTACTATATAGATGACTGCGCTATCCCTATCTCCGAAACTATTATATAAGTCGGGTTGCAGATGCTTCCTGTAATTACGCTTTCTGTTCTTTCAAGAGAACGGCGCTGGCTTCGCAGAACGATATAATGAGAATAGCAGAGTACTTTAATGATAGGGCATAGCGTAGTATACTTATAACAGTAGACGTGCCTTTATCAAAAAAAAAAATTGAAATTAGAATATTTAGCTAGAACATATAACGGCATAAGTATTAACAATAAAATGTTATATTTGACGCCCAAAGTCAGCACAAATAATAACAATACAGAATTTTTATATGTATAAGTGGTGTACTCGTACATGTATATGGTTCATAATAAAGTATGACAGAACTAGTTAACTTGGTACCACTTTGCTTCCAATACGCCGATATTAAAAAATAAGGTTTCATCCACGTCATCTTCATCGAGCTAGTAAACTAGTATACTCGGTTTTATGGCTACAGTCTAAATGTAGAAACATCGTACTAACATATTTCTCTGCCTCGTTGGTCGAGTGGTTGCAAGCGTGACTGTCGATCTGGAGGTCCTGGCTTCAAATCCCGGGTCGGGTACTATTAGATTTTTCTAATTTAGAATTTCTCGTAGTAACTCGGAATCTGGATCTGTGCCCGGTGTATGGCAATAGGCTCACCGCCGATTCCATGGCACGTAAACGTCACTGGTAAAAACGTGTAAGTGTACTACACCCCCGCTTACCCCTTCGGGGATTACAGGCTCGAAGTTATGTTACGTTTTAAAATTATGTAAGCCTTATTCATCATATTAATGAAGGACTAAAGTAGTTTGATTAAAACGGTTTACAATTTATAGAGATAAAATATGAAAATGAGGAGTGCCCACTCAACGCTAAATATAACAACCATTTAATTGAAAATGTCAAAAGTACTGTTTCGAGTTAGTAATTCGCAGGCATTGTAATTGGAAAGGTCAGACTGAGGGGGTATACATTCAGAAGGCATGATAATCTCGTTGGTTCTACAAAATGTCGTATACAAGCAATTTATATACAGCAAAGCAGCCAATAAATAAGACAACTAACTAATTATTCAGCTGTATTAAGATTTTATCGCTAAAATTATTTAAATCTATTATATAAATTTAGGTTTGTTATTTATTAGTTAGTCTCTTCGCTTTATGGTTTGCCAATTTGCAGAGAAAAATTGTAATTATACATTGTAATCAACCGATAAAACGATATACATATTTAATCTAAGCGTCACATTCATTAGCTACACACATGTAGTGATATATGTATAATTTTTGATATTCGAGCATATAATGGGCCGTAAGTGTAATTCCTGTTCGTTGTAGACATAGCAAACAGGCTTGCACTCCACTTGATGTAAAATGATTACATATCGTATCTCAAATATACTTAATTACGGTATGACACAAATGTCACACACGCATATGTCACATTACAGTCGTTAGTTGGAGAGCGCCGAGTAATACGGCAACGGGCAAAAGTAATGGATTGGTGCGGCTTGTAAACAATCTACACTTTAGCTGCGGTTCTCCTTACGCAGTTAAAGTCAAGCTTTGGATTTTTAACACTTTAAGCATAAACTTAAAGACTAAAACGTTGGAACGTGTGCTGCACACCCCTACCTACCCTTTTGGGTTACAAGCCTGATGTTACTTTGAATCTAGTTAGCAAATATTAAGCGTGTCATTACACTTCTTATCTTCGAAATGGTAAGCACAGAAGTTCAGTACACTTCTAGGTACTACCAGTTACGTTTACGTATCAAATATTAATTAATTTTATGCTCTCCTTTGCAGGACCGTTGCTCAATACAAAGTCGTCATCAAAGAAACAGTTGTCGCATACAGACACGACGCTACAACAGTTACACGACCGAGGCTCATCGCGTCAGATATATACCGACGACTTATTAGCTTATGAATTTCACAACGAGATCATCATCATAGTCATAAGACCATCATCATTAACTTTTCGAAGTACTTAACTTTACATATATTGACCTGTCGTAATTAGCCCCATCCGCCTTGTATTTGGATTGCCGTTTTTCAGCTTTGGTCTTATTTTTTTGTGTTTAAAAAACATTATCTGTCAGAACGTACCATCACGTTCTGTCAAATTATCTGTCAAATTACCTTGCAATTTAGCTTTAACAAAATCTTAATTAGAACGTACGGCTCTTTTAGAGTGTACTCGTACTGTTTAATACTGAAAAAAGTCTTTTATGTTTTGTCAGACTATGTTTGAGGCAATGAATGAGAAATAGAAAGTTAAATTACTTTTCTTTTTGTTAATAAAACATTTCGAGTAACAAATCTGTAATATCGACATAGCACGTTATATAACACTCTGAAATATCAATGATGTTTTTCTGGTATAAATCCGTCTCACCCATAAATCTAATTCCATAATATATGATCTTGGTAAATTCATGTGTCGAGTATTGTCTGAACATTCTCTAGTTTTTTACAACTCTGCTACAAAAATATGTCTAGATATTTCCATGCCTTTGTAAATTTTAATATCGAGCTGCCAGCTCAAACGGACCCAGATTTCCCAACGAACACGCATTCACTTCCTTTCGAACAGACACGACAATATTCGAATTTGGAGCATAAACATCAACTCCCCCGATTCGGGTAAATGTCGCCTTGAGCCTAGAATGGGAATATTAAAGCGAAATGACATTATCAAGTGTCGTTACATTAATAGTTGGAAGTCGTGATTAGAAGTGAAATAATGGAATTTATCTCCCGTTTTTCATATCTGATGCAATATAGTGCATGTAATTACTTTTATAATACATCTGTAACATTTGATATTTTCAATAAAAAAATATTTAGCAAAATTTAAAGGCTTAGTCCATGATGGTAGCAGCTGTGACCGATTTCTGATGTGGATTTAAGAGAATTAACAACATAATTGTCAACAATGTCCACCACGTTCAGTAACATCGATAGAATCAAATAATGAAAACGCCGGTCGCTCCAAAACAAAGCAGAGCAGCGGCTGATAGTGAGCTGTGCTTTGCCTCATAATACTGAAGAAGTCACAGAAAATTAATGTTCTTTTATCAGATTACATTTACCTTCAAATGCTTAAGCAGAATTACCTATTATGATGTTTCTGGTAAACGGAAAAATGACGTCAGCGATGTCCAACATTAAAAGAAACATTATTGAAAACAATCAGAGAGAACAATTTTCGTGAAAGTATAAACGGACACACAAAAGTAATGAGTAAAGGAATTGTTCTGTATAGATTATCGTAAGTTATCTAATATTTTGTTCGGACCGTCTCAGAAATCGATTGCTGACTTATCTACCGCTGGCAGCGGCCGGGCGGCCCCGAATGTGGCATTTATTTTATTTATCTTACCGAATAAGTTTGTTCCCGGACGAAGAGACCAGCGGAGCTCGTATCATAATGTATGATTTCGCAGATAGTAGGTATCCATTCTAAGATCATTCAACGCAAGGATATTTTAATATAATATATATAGCATATATCGCATAATGCCAACAAGAAGTACTTGCGCCTTACCTTTTTCATGGAATTTACCTTACCTTACATGGAAAAGAAACGTAACTTCGCGCCTGTAGTCCCCGAACGGGTAGGCAGAGCAGTGTAGTAGGTACACTCCCACGTCTCATCAGTTACGTTACAGTCCCATGGAATAAATAGGTGGTGAGCCTATTGCCATACACCGGTCTCAGTTCTATGGTCCGAGTCACTACTAGAAATTCTAATTTAGAAAAATCCAATAGTACCTACCCGACAAGGGATTTGAACCCAGCACCTCCGATCGGCAGTCGCGCTTGCAACCACTCGACCAACAAGGCAGTCACAGTACATGAAAAAGATAACAACTGAGGGGAATAGTGACTGTTATTATTATAAATGGTTATAAAATTTCGCATAACCTGCCCTGGCTGAACCAACATTGTCAAAAACAGCACCGGGGTATGCTCCCTCCTTTGCCTCTCGTCTCACGGCGAAGAAACACTCGTATGGCAAGAACAGTAAAATTTAGCTATAACTAGCAACAAGCCCAAGTGACATATAAGTAATTTTAAAATTATATTAATAAATATTATTTGTACCATATAAAATGCCGACTGCCTCGTTGGTCGAGTGGTTGCAATCGCGACTGCCGATCGGAAGGTCCTGGATTCAAATTCCGGGTCGGGTACTATTGGATTTTTCTAAATTAGAATATCTAGTAGGTATTGACTCGGAGTCTGTAATGGTGCCCAAAGGTATGACAATAGGCTCACCACTTATTCCAGGGAACGTAAACATAACTGGTGAAACGAGGGAGTGTACTACATCTCTGCCTCTGCCTACCCCTTCTGGGATTACAGGAATATATATATCGCTATTCCTCAGACAGCGCCGTCGATCCCTAAGCGCTGTCGTCATAACGAATAAATGTTAACGGGCATAACGACTTCCCCACGCGCTGCCTTCTCTAAATTTAGTTTCTTGAAGCGAAATTGATTAGGTTGAAAGAAAAGAAGGTAAGAAAGATAAAAGCACACTTTGTTGTAATTTAACCGCGACATAAACAACAACAGTACAAACACTTTAATTTATTGTATATTATTTACTTTATAATGTTTTTCTAAATGCAGACGTTCTTAGTCACCTGTGTTTCGATCTTTTCGTCTTTACGTAATTCTCTGTAATGAACACGTGTCAGCTCATCGTGACAGTTATTATGCACAAATATTTTCAGCGAGTTGCGGTATTGTCTGTTTGTGTGTCTGTTACATTCCAAACCCATCGAATCTTACGAATGTGGAATATCAAAAGCCATCCAAATTATCCAAGGCGCCAGCGACATAATTTGTCGATGTAACTTAAACACCGTTATTTTTTATTGTAGACCAGTAACAGAATATCTAAGATAAATTTGAACAGATGGAGAGACAAAAAATACTATCTTGTAACTACAGGATAATGCTTGACAAATCAATATTAGATAAAAACAGATCAGATAGACCGACAGATAAATCTATACATATAACTAATCGCTGTCAGTACATGGCAAATATATTTAAAAATTCATAATAGGATACCTTTATGTACGAGTACACAAGATAATCCAAAACACTGTTTTTTCATTTTGTTCGTCTGTCTGTACGTGTGTATTTGTATGTTTGTGCACGCTAATCACAGAAACGGCTTATCACATTTGAATGCAGTTTTCAGGATTATATTGTGTTGAGCTTCACTTAACATTTAGCGTTTTTTCATTTAAATCAGTTAACAAATAGCGAAGTTACGACATATTTTTTTTTTAAAGTAACGAAATCTACGCGTATGAAGTCGCGGGCACAACTAGTATCAATAATAATTTGGCAACAACCTCTACGGCAACTGCCCCATAAGGGACTTAGCATAAACATATACATATGTATATAAGCTATAAGCGCCTAAGCATTTATTTCCTTATTCTTATTATTGTTACAGTGTGTACCCGTCCCCGGCCTGGGGTTTCGGAGGGGCTCATACCGCTGTGTTTGCAAGCGAGGATTCTTCTACCCTAACACAACAGCCGACAACAGATATTACAATGGCAGCGATATTGAAGAGGAGTATGAAAAGCATTTGTTGGTATGTAGCTCTTGTCTATTTTATAGTATTGCTTTTCCAATTTATATTTAAACTCGGAACCGTTCATTTCAGTATATTTATATAATTGAGAAGCGGCAAAATGGCATCGTGCGAAATTTTAGCTCTCATACACACAGTAGAATAGGTTTTTTATAATAACGTCACGGGACCATTTACCAGTAACCATCTGATATCAAACTAGGCAAAACTTGTGCTATTGTGACCTAACAGCTGATAATCCAGATATAATTTTGTAAAATATCCTACTAGTATAATTTCCCATCCACATAGAAAATAACTTCTCGTGCTAATTGTACCAATGTATGTCACATGTGCAAATCGAAACTGCCTTATAAAACTCTATGAAGAACTCTCAGATACATGAGTTTTACGGAAGATATTTTGCTCCACCTTTTAGTAAATAAAATTTAGTCTTTAATATTCACCTAACGTAAAAGACTCTCCCGTTTAATCCGAAAGATATATTCCCATAAACGCCTAAAAATCGTTCAAAAAACTAGCTTCGCTGTAGAACGTCATAATACCGCTGCATTCAAATTTAAATTTGTTACGACACTTACACATGATCTTAGGTAGGTCGTAATGAAAGTACATTCAAATCTATCTTTGAAAAGTCAGTATTAAAACGTTTAACTAATATGAAAACATCATAATACTCCGGAACACAAAGCAAACTCTCCGCCCGTCCTTTAATAGCAAGACAGAAGTTTTAAATGCATTTCCGTCATTTTTAAAGTTTGATACTCCAGACAGAATGGCCCATTCCGTTTAAACACTGAAAGAACGGGCAGAGGCACAGGTGCGCCAATTGGAAGACAAAGTTACAGTAATTACATCTACCTCTTGCTTACTTTTTAAAATATGTATTTTCGTTTGCGTAGACAGTTTAAGAAAAATCATAAGACATGAGATAAAGAAAAATGACAAGTATATTTATTGTCTTATTTGCGTTATTGAATTGAAGTTTAATTGAAAACCTGGAGCATACCCTATCACCTGGCTCCAATTTATATTGGTCGAGACATGAATTCGTGAACTGTTTTTAAACTGGCTATGACGAGGGTT
This sequence comes from Parelbella macleannani, assembly GCA_018245755.1. Lineage (NCBI taxonomy): Eukaryota > Metazoa > Arthropoda > Insecta > Lepidoptera > Hesperiidae > Parelbella > Parelbella macleannani. Next base: position 8,619 of record DWEE01003892.1, read on the forward strand.
ATTATCTGCTTAATGCACGACTAAGGTATAACTGTAAATGTTGATGAGTAATTCATATATTCGAAAATTAGAAACTCAGCAGCTGTTACCGAGAACCCGTTTTGTCAAGTCGTATGAAACAGGAGACATCGCATTAAATTTGCCATTAGTACCCCCACTCTCTTCCAAATCCAAATTGTTAGTTATCTTGATACTGATTTGTGTCAATTACGCAACTCTTATTGACAGTACCGGGTCCATTCAGCACTACTATCAAAATGGCGGCTAAAGCGTTTATCGTTGATTTGTTGGCTCCGTAGATCATGATAGGTAGGACGCACTCATTGAAGACTTTCGTCTTCAGGCTTTGCGGTAGCGGTGACGAAAAGACTTGACGAAGTTTCCTATATGCCTCCCAACCAAGCTACATTCTTTTGCAGGCCTGCCTCTCGAAGTTGTTTATTGCTTTATTTTTTTTTATATTTAATGGCTAACAGTCACACTATTTACGTCGAGATACTGTTAAAATATTCAGTAAACCCAAAAAACGTTCATATCCAAGTTTAAAAAATTGTATACTCTACTAAAACTGAGACTTAAACCCGGCAAACGCTAGAATATCCGCTTATCATGTCGATTATATGAAACAGTAAATATTCAATCAAAAATTTAAGTATATAGATAAACAACAATCTCCCTCGACTCACGCCTTGAGGGTGCCAGAGAGCATGAGTTCGGTTATGAGCACGATGTTTTTCTTCTTGGCTACGGTGCCCTCCCAGTAGTTGTAAAAGCGGACGATGTTGGGGTGCTGCAGCTTCTTCAACATGTCAGCCTCTTCCCGGAACCGAAGCCTTTCGGTTTTATTCAGCTTTTTCTCCTACAAAGGAGTGTAATTAATAAACACTTTATATTACTAAATTGAGTGCAAAAAGAATACATCCCCCGGTCCCTTGCAGCGACACCAGAATGTCGTAAGAGACGACTAAACCCAGCGTTGGCTGATCGCGACATGACGGTATGAGGTATTAGAAGCTGTGCACTGTGATCACCAACCCGCACGCCCAGCATGGGGATTATGGACAAAAACCTATCATAAAAGACCTCTGTCCAGCAGTCAACTTGGGCTTATAATGATAATGAATCATAAACTTGAACAGAAAAATCAGGTATAATAACTACATACTGTATACAATACTAAAATCTGAATATAAATATACTGACCAGCAGTTCGCACCAAGCGACAGCCACCCCTGTCTGCGTGTCAAGCCCGTGGTACACGGTTTTGAACGAGCCGCGACCGACTTCTTTGTCATACTTGAAGAACCTGTAAAAAATTTCTGCTCATAAACCAACAAAAATGCAATCATCGCCAATACAACAAAGCACGCACTCTTAATTAATTATTACATATTAACATGAGTTACCGACGAGAAGAACAAATGTAACTGGAAGAAACAATTTTTTATAAAGACTTCAAAGATTAAAGACCAGTATTTATTACTGAAAAACAAACGTTGAATCGTCTAAT